>VYZW01017474.1:4993-16854 GCA_013401315.1 Balaeniceps rex
GTGTGGTTATGGCAGGTGGATATGCAATAATTGTTGTTTCAGTACAGTCTTAGTAAATACCTACCAGTTTGACCCACTGGTAGAAATAAATGGCTGTGCAGTGAACTGGCACAGTTTTGTTGACCAAGTGTCTTTCCAGCACTGCTCAACAGCAAAGGCACGTCCATAAGTGAATATTGGGATGCATTTTTAGTAGTTGAAAAATACAGGTTAGCATTATGGAAGATTTCCTTGTCTTGTTCACCATTGGAACATATTTAAGAGTTACTCAGCTTTAAAGTGTTGGGATGGTACTGTAAATACACCAGACTGAAATGAAAAGTTTGTTTCGACTTTCAGCGAGTAGGACATGGAGATGATGATCATGCTGATGCAGACAGATCTCCCATTTTCCTTCAGTTCATCGACTGTGTTTGGCAAATGACAAAGCAGGTAAGATGCTTAAGAGTATATTTCTATGAGGTTTCAGTCTTTATCTTGGAAATGTAATTCATGTAGGAGAACACATTCCTTTGCAGAGCAGTAGCATGTTTTCCTGAAGTTGGTCGTGCTATGGCTGCACCGTGCACGCACAGGGAAACTTTGTGCTTGAAGTGAGGTACAAGAGTAGATGTATTGATGTGAAACCAGGAATCCTTTTTGTTTAAAATAGGCTTTCAAAGGATTCTCTGATTACATAAATGAGGGTTATTGATGAGATAAATGATTTGCGTTGTATATTCACTGGTGGAGTAAATGTTCGTATGGATTTATATTGTCCTTAAGAAACAGCAAAAATCCAGGCTGATTGTGAGCTGAGGGGAGAAGAGGGTTCTTCTATCTATGTCTCAAATGTGAAGTGTAAGTTAATGTTGGCATCATTATGCATACAGGACAGCATTTCTAACATATGAGTCTATTCTCAGATAAGTTTTCTTACTTCCAACACTGCTTTTTCCTCTGGATCTGGGGACATCTTTGAAATTAGTGATATTTAAGATATCAAAATATTAAAATTATCTCTTTTTTTTTCCCTGAATGTGTTAAATTATAGAATGGCTTTAGCCTTCATTTTCCTTATTTGTACCTCCATGAGCATAAACTTAAGATTTTTCTGAGCTTTTAGAGAGCTGTTCTTTAATGGGGTTACTAAATAGGTTGTCCACATGAAGGCTTTATTTCCAAGTAAATTAGAAGTGCTTGACTCCTTTTTTCTTTTTTTTCCTCTTTCTTTTTTTTTTTCTCCTTGAAGCCTAACATAGATCTCTGCTCTTATGGTAAAAGCTATTATACTGAAGTCTGTATAGTATGTGATTTGTTCTGAAGAGCAGAGGGTAACAGTCTGGCTCCATACAATGCTAGCACTCCCAGATCTCTTGTCTTCTTGTTCTGAACACGGTTCTTAAAAACTTGCATCATAGTTTCCAAAACTTGTATTCAAAACAGTCATCTTCATTGCTTTATGGAAGTTCCCTGCTGTAATACTGGGCCCGTATCCAGAGTCTCTTGAAGACTTTCTCTTTCTGTGGTCTATATTTCAGCGTTAATGTGCTGTTTAGTATGGCTGGAGAAAATAAATGAAAAATTCTGCCCCTCTCTCAGAGGAAAACTAATAACAATAGCAAAGAGAAGCAGTTCTAAACACCTGGTAGGAACAAAAGTCCTCTGGGGAGATCCTTAATTGAGAGCAGCCTCTTCTATTTTTGTGATCTCCCTTGCTGCCTCCTATTTCTTGCTATAAACAGTTTAGTTCCCTCTAGTTTAAAAAAAAAAAAAGGGATAGGAGGCGGGGAGGAATCTGTGAAACATTTTGCCAATACCACATCTGTTCAAAACCTGGATCCAGAAACTGTTCTGAAATTCATGAACAGCAGTGGCATTGAAAAATCATTAATGTTACAGCAGGAAAAAAATTGAAAACGTCATTCTTTGAGAGTTCTTGCCCACTGATTTTTATTTTTTAGTTGACTTCAACACCTAGAGAATAGATGGGTAGATTGTGATTACCTTGACATGGACCTATGAAAACCAGGATTCTGTTTTATCCTTGTGTAGATCACTTGCTCGTAAAACAGCTCTAGTTTCGTGCTTTAGAATCCATGGTAAACATATGTGAAATGTTCCAAAGCTCAAATAAGTGTTAATGACTGTGGGAGGGTGTAAGGGCTTGGATTTGGGCATGGGCTCAAAGCAAGCAAATTTTCTCTTTCACGTTCTGAGAATTACATTCTTAAAACAGTCAATACAGTGAGAGAATCTCTAACTTCCCACTAAGATACAAATTTCTGGGTAGCTTCAGACAATGAAACTTAATCCTTGACAGCGTTATATTTGCCCTTGTTTTTTGTGGTCTTCATGACACTCAAATACAGTAATAGAGAACTTGAGAGAAGTGCATCGATATCAGATTTTAATAAAAAACATACGGTGAAGTGATTTCCTTCCTCTGTTAGTGAATTCTGGTGATTTTGAATAGCAGATGTCAAATTGGAAAGGCCACATGTGATCTGATGAAATACTGATGCCCTGTTAAAAACAAAACAAAACTGTAAAATTTGCATGTAGCATTACAGCTCAAGTAGTAGCTTTCTACCTCTCATGCACAGTACCCACATAGGAAGAAGGTGTGTTTAAAGTTGGTAGAAAGTTGCATCCTGTTTGTTACCGGATGTCATCTGTTGCCAGAGATGCATTTTTCACTAGTTTCAGTAGTGTACTCTGTTATGATGTCTAGTGTTCAGTTAACCTGATTCAGTCCAATTCCACAATCATAAGAACTATTCTGCAGTGTTTCAACCTTAGATGTTACTGTAGTACAGAACGAGTTCATTGATTAAAAAGCAAGTTTATTTTGCATGTCTCTGAATCAGATGCCACTTGGCATCATCAGACTTTTAAACAAGAGAATTCTTCCTTTAAATGCCTCTTTTACAAAAACCCCCAACAACTCCAGCAGCATCAAGTGGGAGATTTTAATGACCCATGTCTTCTCTCACAATTAGTGGATTTGACAAGAAGTAAATTTTCATTTGGGGAATTTTCCACCTGAATCTTCAAACAGACGCTAATGGGCTTGGAACTACAGAGGAAAGCATTTTTAGGTCAGTGATTTTTCAGCAGCGGTAATAGAAGCTTTACAGTCTTGATACATCAGCTCCAACAGTACAACTCTTGTATCCAAAGACATGGTTTCAATAAAGTGCTATCACTTATTAATAAATTAGTTGGAGTGCAACCACTGATGTATGGAATTTTGAATATGCTTCACTGGATTGGAATAGCGGCCATGTCGGCATCCATCTGATTAGTATGGACCCGTCACAACACAGAACCCTAATGTGACAAGGCTCATTAAGTGCTTTCAGTTAGAGAGAGTCCCTTTAGGAGAGGCTTTGTCTTCAAAGTTATTTCCAAATATCATTTTGATCCTTTGCAGATTATTTTTGCTCTCTGTATCTGATTGCTGCTTTGGGCTGGACGCAGGAGATCGAGGTCTGAGACCCACTGAATTTTCTCCTGACTTGGTTCAGCAGACCTGTTTAGCAAGTTCTGTTCATACTTTCTTAAAATCATAGCTGTGTTTTTAACATCATTGTATTGTAATTGAGTTTTGGCATGATTTCCTAGAGAGAAGGAAGTGCTGCAAGTGATAACTTTTGAACATGACTGAAAAAGAGGATTTGATAATCTTAAGTTCCTATATGTTTTATGAAAACAAATGGCTAGGTAATTGAAAACAAAGCAGTGATTTGAGAGAGAAGCCCCAGTGTGAGCACACCGTGCTGTTGAACAGTGCGTAATCCATAGTAGAGTCAGAAGGAGGAAGGCTCTCATTCGTTTTGTGAGCCATGATATTGATAATTTCCTTACTCAAAATTTTCAGTTGAAAGTTGGTGTATCTTAGCTTGAGAAGTCTTGGAAAGAGAATGTTTTTGCAATGTTTGACTTAAATCAATGTTCTTTTAAAAGAACATTGCTTAAAACTTAGATCTTTCTGGGTTTAATACAAACACACCCCTTGTGTGTTATTCAGCTCTTTACTTTCAACATGAATAAACGTTTGCCCTTCGTAAATCACAGATGACACTGAAGAGGAATTTCTGGATCAGCTAATTCATCCGCAGTCCCAATTGCTGCGTTATTCCTCCTAGCTATACTTCTCTTTTTTTTTTTTTTTATTTAAAGTAGCTCTTGAGTCACTCATGCCAAGTTGTTCAGTATTCTTTAGTGGCACATAACAGAAACCAGTCCACTACTTTCTTCAGATCTGAAATAATGACTTGAGATTTCTCCATATAGCAGAAATTCTTCCTCATGAATCTGTAACTTTGCATTTTAGACTTCTGTAAAGATTTACTCCTTTTGTGGGAATGAACAAAATTTGTTTCATTTGTCCTGAAAATTAGTCTCTTATAACATTTTCTTTCACGTTAATGAGAGAAATGCTACTTCTTAAATTTTCCTTTAGTCTTCTAAATTTTTTTTTCTCCTAAATGTTTATCATTCCGTATCTGTGTTTGAGACCGTTGTCATACTGAACGCAGTGTCGTGGTTTAGCCCCAGTCGGCAACTGAGCACCACGCAGCCGCTCGCTCACCCTCCCCCTCCCCGGTGGGATGGGGGAGAGAATCGGAAGGGCAAGAGTAAGAAAACCCACAGGTTGAGATAAGAACAGTTTAATAATTGAAATAAAATAATAATAATAGTAATAATAATAATAATGATAATAATAATAATAATAATTGTAATGAAAAGGAGAACGAGAGAGACAAACAAAACCCAGGGAAAAGAAAACAAGTGATGCAACCGCTCACCACCCGCCGACCGACACCCAGCCAGTCCCCGAGCAGCGATCGCTGCCCCCCGGCTAACTCCCCTCGGTTTATATACTGAGCATGACGTCATATGGTATGGAATAGCCCTTTGGTCAGTTTGGATCAACTGTCTTGGGCTGTGCCCCCTCCCAACTTCTTGTGCACCTGGCAGAGCATGGGAAGCTGAAAAAGAAAGTCCTTGACTAGTCTAAGCATTACTTAGCAACAACTAAAACATCAGTGTGTTATCAGCATTCTTCTCATACTAAATCCAAAACACAGCACTATGCCAGCTACTAGGAAGAAAAGTAACTCTAACTCAGCTGAAACCAGGACACGCAGTTATTTTGACACATCAAGCAGTTGCCGTATGTAGTCCTATCATAAAATTTGATTGAAGAAGGACCTTTTCCATCTGAATAGGTAGCAGCCCATGCAGTTTGCATTAATTTCTTCCTTTATGATTTTAGAGCACTACAGATTAAGATATATCTTAAACATTTTGAGTGTTTTCAAATTTCTAACTCTTTTTCTTAGAATGTATCAGGTAACCTCTGCTTGTGAATAAAATACCTAGAGGTGCTCAGTGGAATAACAGTTCTTTCATTTCAGATGTACAGGATTTACTTTCCAATATAAAAGAAGAGGGATTAAAGGCTTATTGTACATAGCTGATGGTAAACGCAAGGGGTGAAATGAAGAAAAGTAACTTACTTGGGTAGAAAGTGAAAGAAACATTTTAAATATATGTTAAGCACATTGTTCATGCAGTAGTCTTTATTATCCAATTCATTACATGTTAGAATAGGAGATAAAACTCTTAAATGTCATCATCATTTTTTTTATTTTTTTTTTTTCCCAAAAAATGACTTATTGTCCTGTAACAGGGGAAATAAAGCATATGTTGAAGAGAGTTTGGGGTGGATTAGAACAGAATACTGTTTGGTTGTTTCTTATGTCTGAGTTTCTTCCTTTCTACAGTGCTTAAAATAAAGTTTAAAGTAATTTTACCAATTTTTTTTTTCAGTTTCCTGCAGCCTTTGAATTCAATGAATTATTTTTGATCACCATTCTGGATCACCTTTACAGTTGTCTCTTTGGGACTTTCTTATGCAACTGTGAAAAAGAGAGATTAAAAGAGGTAAATAATTAGTGTAATACACGTTCTTAATTTGTTGATTTTATATGAAAATGCTTAGAATACAAGACCTAAGAACATCTAGATGTGTTTTTGGATACATTTGTCACATAGTCTTAAAAGTCAACATGGGCACGAAATTTGATGTTATGAGAAATATATACTGAATGCCTTGCTATTAAATGAGGTGGCAATTATTTTTCTTTAGTTATTATCTCTTCAGGGGTTTGAGGGTTTTAGAAAGTCCTCTTTCTAGCCAACATAGACAATTTTAAATAATCATTATCAAATTATATTAGCATTTCTTTTGCTATTTCCAAAGAAACTACTATGGCTGACTTTGCAGGTCACTTTAGGACATAATTAGATGGAACTTACGGTTGAAGACTACAGAAATTTAAAATATCTAAATGAATGAAGTTAGGACTCAACAAAATACTTTGAGTTTGGAAAAAAAAAATTAAAAGTTTGTTAATATTCCAAGTACACTTTTGCTTACTTTTGGCTTTGTTGTTTTTAAAACTTCATGTTTTTTAAAGCAAGTAACGATTCCTTGCCATGTTTAGCTTTGCTATTTTTTTTTGTTTGTGTCTACTGCTTCTGTAGGGAAAAAGTTGCATGTAAATACCACAAGATGGAGCTGAATAACATGTTCTCAGCAAATGCAGGGTTTCCAGACATCTTTCTTTCATAAATGAATAGTCAGATGCAATTCTCAATAAAGAAATGCAATTTAAGACACAGCGGTAGTAGAAACACATGCTTTACAACACTGAAGGGGTGTAAAATTGCGAAATGAATCTGATGTAAGTTCAGATTTCCAATCTTTGATCTAACCATGATTGTGCTGATTACATTTAGAATAATACAACTTTCAGAAGTGCAAATAAAGATAAAATAGGCATTTTAAAGCATAATATCAATTGGTAGGAGCAAATAGTGTGAGTGGGAGAATTGAATAATTATTTTTCACAGATGCTGGTTTGGATCTTCCAAACTACGCATCTCTTCGCTGATTTTCTTGTCAAAGCTAATTTAATTTTTTTTTTTTCAGTTGGTTAGTGTATAACCATATATTTAAGTAGCTGTAAACGTTGCTGTAAATTGCGAGCAGTACAGCTTTCTTTTGCTCAACTAGACCTTAGTGTCTCTGAAAATAATATGCCTGAATCTCCTTTTTTAGTTAGCCTTGGACCAGAATAAGTGTTCAAATGTTTTGCTAAAGTTGTAAGGCTGTTTACTGATCAGCTACTGGAATTGTTCTCAGAGTGCTTGCAATTTTCTAGTAGATAAGGTAAATTTCACAGACAAAATTACTGATATGTCGATATTAACCTCATATTTTAAGGTTTTGCAATCTATATAATTAATTATTTTTTCCCCAATCAGGAGGTAAGCACAAAGACTACGTCTCTGTGGTCCTATATAAACAGCCAGTTAGATGAGTTCACAAATCCGTTCTACGTAAACTATGAAAACCATGTCCTGTATCCTGTTGCCAGTCTGAACCATTTGGAACTATGGGTGAACTACTATGTCAGATGGAACCCAAGGATGCGGCCTCAGGTATGAGCTTTCACATGACTTTTATGTTTTAGTGAAGAGCACAGAGATTAAAAAAAATTATTATTTTTCATAGTGTCAAAAGCAGCATTTAATTTCAAAAGTGCTCATCTGTTGCATCAGCTGATAGGGGAAAATGTGATTTTCTCAAAGAAGATGCAGGATGTGTTCAAACTTGGTAAAATTATGTTTTCATTAAAGTCACCCATAGAATAGGGAGTTACAGTATCACTTTATTGGCTTGTGAAAGGTAACAGATTAACAGTTGTTGTCAGAAGATTACTTTTATAACACTTCTATAATACTTTGTAACACTGAATACTTGTATTGCCTTAACCTTCTTGTAGAGTTTAGTGTACCTTTGGTTTTAATCATGTTTTGCCCTTTACCAGCAATGATACAAAATATAGCAGCAGTTTCTGAAAGAATTGGACTGACTCATTTTGTAGGCTCTCTAAACTTAGCATCACATAGATGCTTGTTTTCAGTTGACCTTTATGGTTTCAAGCTGGCATGCTAAAGATTAAACACTCCCTATACATGCTCCTTGATTCATCCAGTTTTTGTTGTTACATGTCTGCTATTCAGATAAATCTCTAAATCTCGTCAGACAAATACTCCATATGCTCTTGTGCTTGGAACTCTGAAGAAAGAACATTCAGTTTGTGTCACAACCATAATATATCTGAGGGTGCTACACCATCTCTTTATTAAGGTAACATTCCAAGGTACCCCCAAGCATATTATGATAAATTATCTGTATTAAGTGAGTGCTCGAAAGCTGCTTTCATCTTTTAGCAGTTAGCATGAGACATGAGTTTCAAATTTATTAGACACCCACAAGTCAGAGGCTGTTGTAAAAGATGGTGTTCCAAGGTAAGTTTCAAGGACAGTGCACTGGTAGAAGTCCAGGCATCTGAGAAATGCCTTTTAAGGTCCTGGAAAAGTCTGGATTGCTTTCTTTCTCACTGAGATGTTGCCTCTGAGCTGCTTTGTTACCCTTACTTGTCCTATTTTGGTTGATGTAGTCCTATGACTGTTAGGTACCTGTTAGATGTTAGCATATGTTAAAACTTGAAAGATGTTTTGTTTTAATCTTTATGGTTTTAAAGTAAAATTTTCAACTGCTTTTTAGCAAAGTATCATCTTTCCCTTAGCCTGTTTGCTGAAAAACATTTGCGTGGTTTATGCACATTTTAGTATAATCGACCTGCAGCAGTGTCGGTTTATTACTTGTACTTAATTGAGAACTATAGGCCCTGAAAGCGAGCAGGCTTTGTACACACACATGAAAGCTAGTCCTGGTCCAAAAGAGATGAGGGTGGGGAAGAGATGACATAATCAGAAAATATTCGAACTGTCATATACTTAGTGGCAAGCTCTGCTCACTGCCTCTGTGTTGGAGAGCGCTCTGCCCACTTCTGTTGGAGAGCACTCAGGCACTCTAGCACGTGTGAATCATTGATCTTCGTTGATCTTTGAGAACAGGTCCCTCAAATCAGCAGGCTGAAGGTAACAAAATTTGATGATCCTGGTAACTGCCTTAACTTTACTACCACCTTCTTTTCTTGAAGAACTAATACAACTGTTTTGTCTTGTTCGATCTACCACGTTAGCTTCATCTTGTGAAGATACATCATGCCTTTCCTCTTGTCTCTGGCCTGAATTTGTGTGATATTTTGTGACAAATATTCAGAAGTGTTTCACATCTACTTGGATAAATTTGCTGCAGAAATTACAGGTTTTTGTTGCAGAATGTGTTCTCCAATCTAATTATGAAAGCAAAAACTCATGCAAACAAGTAAATTGTCATCACAACATACTGAGTTTGCTTTCTTCTGTATTTGCATTGTCTTGTTTCACACCCTGCTAGCCAATTCAGTAACATTCAGACCCATTCAGTAACAGCAAAAAAGGCAATCATGATTGCGACACCCAGCAGGTCTTCACTTATCTTCAGTGAAAAGATTTCTTAAACAATCAGTGGATTTATTAAAAGAATGGGCATCTCTGCCTACTGAGAAAAGGTGGTTTTGTTGAATAACTTTTAATGTGGTTCTTTTGTTTTTCAACTGAAATAAGAGAAAGGTAAACATTTAATGTTAATGAAGAGCTCTCTGATGAATAGCAATTCAAGGCAACCTCATGTACTGCTTCATCAGCTGCAAAAACTTCTTTAGGAAACTAGAAAATGTTTATTGTTTTCTAGGAGCTCACCAAAAAGGAGAAATGCCTAATTACATGAGTTTAAGGGAAGATGAAGAATAGTCCTTTAATATAGTCAGAATGGATGTTTGATACCCATTATCAACCATCTTTATATTATGGGAGAGGAAACTTGAAAGAGCAAAAGGGCAGTTTTTTGTTTGAGACAAACCTAAAAGGTTTTCTAATTTCAGCTTTATTAGTGAGTGAGGCTTGAATTTTTAAATGGACTGAGAGAGGTTAATCATTGCACTTCATTGACCTTTCTGTTGGAAATGAGCATACATCACCTTTAATTTNTGGTGGTTTTGATGGTGTTTATTTGCATCAAGAGCCTCATTTTAGGATTACGGCTGTATTGCAATAGATGCTGTACAATTAGGTGACACACAGTCTCCTTCCATAGGGTTCAAAGCTCAAGTGCCTGAGAAGTGAACAATGTGGAAAATTCTAGGTGAAATGTGGACATCTCTTGTAGATTCCCTTTTTGCTAAACTGTGCTTCAACAAGGTCATTCTAATTCTTAAGTGAAATAAAATGTTCCTTGGTTTCAGTTTGGAGGTGTTACATCACTATTGACTTCTTGTCCTAAGAAAATTAGATAGTTTTTAGTCCTATCTTATTCGAGTTCATTGACTGAGAAGAGGGTTTTTTTCAGATTTGCCCTTTTCTTGGCTTGGAGAAATGTGTATTTGTATGTGTCGTGGAAGATAAGCTCTTTCATACAGAGGTGTGTGCTGTGTGGGTACCTGCTACTGGACTTACTAGTAGTAAGTCCAGTACCTATCTGGAACAGATAAGACTGTATGATGCTTTTGAATTTTTTCAGCTGATATCATATATTTCTCTTTCCTTTCCTATGTAGTCATTCAGACCTCTTCTTTACATTGGTTTGAGGAGTTCTGGCTGCCAGATGTCAGTTAGTTATCTGCTCGGGCAACTCTGGGAGGTGGGGAGAACATAACAAATGATTTTCCTGAATATGACTTCTGCAGGGCAGTATTTTTGAACTAATATGCTCTTATCATTCATATATGCAGAGCATGAGTAAAAGTTCTGGTCCTTTCAATTCAAGCTGTGCCTTTGTATGTGAGAGGCAAGGAAAAGAATGTATTTTAGTCACAAAATTTACATAGTCCATTAGGATATGTTCAGTTGTTTTTATGCCTTCTGGGAAATGACATTTTAACCCTTGGAGTACAGGGCTTAAACTTGTTTTGTTTTAATTGGTTTTGGTTTTTTTTTAATTTTCCTATGCTTGCTGATTTTTCTTCAAGCTCTGTTCTGGAAATTTGGCCACTGTGCTAGAGATATTATCGTAGGAATCCCTATAAGTTTTTCAGATTCATTCTTTTCTTTGTGTGCGTGGACTTTCATCCAGAATATAAGGCTAGCACCATATATAAGTAGCAATTCAATTCAGCTGCTGGAATGGGATCAGCTGCTAAAGGCAGTCTTCGGAGCTTCCATGAAAAGCCAGGGAAGGTCTGTTCATAGATTAACAGCTGGCTTAAAAAAAGGAAAGGAAAAGGTAAGAATAAATAACTGTTTGTTCAGTGTATACAGAAATTATCTGGAAAGCATATAAATAGGTTACGATGATTGCTGCTTCTTTTTTTATGCTGTGTATAGAACTGTAGAAGGATTTGATGTGTTGAACAGTTGAGTGATTAAATGTCAGCTGAACTTCAGTGTCAATAAACACAAAATATTGCATGTTTAAAAGAACAAATAAGATGCTAAACGTCATTGGAAAAATTGTTGAGAATAAACTGGAAAACATAATTACTGAGATGCTTTATCCTGCACCTAACAGGGTAGGACTTACTGTCTGGCGCGTGGGGTGTTCATATTATTTATACCTGCCTTCAGTCAAGTTGCCCGGCATTTTCCTCTCTGAGCATGTTGACATTGGTTGTAATATTTTCAAAGTTCATACATATGATTTAACACCATTTTGTGGCAGGACAAAGCCATCACATGGCTCTGGAAATGCTTGGCATTNCAGACCCGTACTCTTAAGTACAGCAAGGTCTGATCCTATTTGTCATTGCACTAGGACATACAGAGTTCAGAGTTATTCTTATGTTCTGTAAAGAAAAGATTGCTTACAATGATGTATCTTCAGTTCTATCTAAGTTTTGTGGAAGGCTTAATTGGTG
>VYZW01017474.1:26496-66663 GCA_013401315.1 Balaeniceps rex
CAGACACCGCAAATAAAACTAAATATTGAATAACTGCTCACTAATTGAGTAGCATCAAACCGTGCACTGAATAAATGAGGAATACAGGGGGGAAGCTAGGATTTTAATGTTTAGTTAATCAACGATTCTACACAGAAATACAGGAAGGCTGAATTGAGTTTGGAGAAGTAATCTTCATTCTGACACCTCGTAATTTTTTGAGGGCGTAATTTTGCAACCTTAATGTTGAAGAGTTTTTTGTGTGACTTGAATATACACAGACTTTTTAAATGTCATTATTGTTATTTAGCTAATTTATTTAAAGACAGTCCTGTTCTTTGAGATGGACGCATGGGGAGAACAGCACTTACGTCAAAGTTTGTGCATGTGTCTTGTTGAATTAGGTTCTGGGGGAATGCAGAAGAAGGATTGGGATGTGCAGCCACACTTTTCCTCCTTGAAGCACTTTACACAGCGTGCAAAGTTCTGCAGCAGCTTTTGTGTAGTGTATTCTAAAAGGATTTGTAGTGGGTTCCCCAAAGCCAGTTGCATGGAACTGCTTTTTATGAGTATTTAGGCATTGTGCAGTGGAACACACCAGCTAATGCCCCTGTGAAAGGTGTCTAAGAGAAATCAGCCTGTTATGCTGAATCATGATTAAGCTGTGCAGAAATCAGGTGTACAAATCTCCCGTGACCCAGGGCTTGCGTGACTAATGATACCAATGGTAGATCACTCTGTTACAGACCTACGTGTTTCAGGAAAATGTCTTCATAAAGAAGAAATCTGAAGTGGGAGTGTATGAGGAAGGGATGTTTTACTTGAGGAAAGGAAAAAAAAAAAAAAAGAGAAGAGGAGTGCTCATTCCAGAAAGTCTTGGTCTTCAGTGAAATTTGAATTTTCCGTAGTGTGTATTACAGCATCTTGGAGAAAATTCATCACCAGACTCTGTTTTGCCATGTTTTTAGGTGTATACATTTTCTGTAGACCACCTCAGAAAAATGAGATTGGCTTTCTGGGGGTGTCCTTTGTGTTTGATTAGTGAAGGAGTCTGCTCTCTGTAGACTTGTGGCCTCACTGGCTAAAGAGTTTGTATGGTGGATGCATGAGAAGATTGTAAGAAGAGAAGGAATTCATAGCATAGCAAAGGCAGGACTCCGAGGTCATTGGGAGCTTGGTGGTGTGCAGCGATTGTTCTGCTGAAGATTCAAAAAGTTATGCTTTTAAAATTGCTGTAGATGGCATGCTGGATGAATGGATGACTCCCAGGGTACTGGGAGCAGCACTTTGTGAATACACTGAAGTTTCTGTTCATGGACTAAGCCACAAACAAGAAAAAAAGCATATGGCCCAAAAGATGTTGACCTAAACCAGACTGTTTGATGCTATTTTATTCTTTTAAGTTAGAAATGCAATGGTATTCTCCTGTTTCAGAAACACGAGTGTTAGATTTTGAAAATGTCAAAATCAAATGCTCAGATTTTTTATGAACTTTCTTTAAAAAGCCTGAATTCACAAAAACATAAATTGTGACTGAGTTGTGTGTTGATGGCAAGAAGAGAAACTCTTTCTGGTTTTTGATATCTTCTTCACATAGCACCATGTAAGAATTTCATGCTCAGGTGTGCATCCCAGCCCTGTAATCACTTTTAAGCAGTAGGAAGTGATGGTGGGTGAATGCAGTTCCCTGAAGCCTGGCACTCCAGAATCCCAGGGTATAAATTACTTACAACATCTAGCAATCCATAGGTTTCCCATTGCTGCATTTCCCCATGATTGTCTCGCCAGCCCAATTAAGTTCTTTTCCCATCTTTCTCTTTCCAAAAGCTGTAAACAATTAGAGTTTATACAGGATAAAATAAATTAAAAGCAATTTACAGTCAATCTTTTTTGGCCTTTCTGTGGCATTTGGAAGAAGGGGAGGTCTCTGTGCTTGTCTGAGATAACACATCCAGCTGCAAAAACCAGTGTGGCTTGCATCTTCCTTTCTCATGATATAGTTGAATGTTCCAGATGAGCATGAAAAATGCCTAGAAGTCTGATGCAGAGTGGTGCATCTCTGGTGTTTTCCAGGCACTGTCAGAAGTAGAGGCAGAAACCTGATCCACTTCTACGAAAGGTTTATCAGAGTGTGACTCCAGGAGGTCCACCACAAGCACAATTCACTTGGCTGCTGCGCTTTTCTCACTGACAAGCTGGAAGGGGTCAGACTCTTGGAAAGATGCCTGGTTAGAAGAGTAATAAGATGCTCCATATGGAGGCAGCTTTGTGAACTCTGCTCTCTCTACAAAATGAGTTCTGTCCCAACAGGCAGGGGAAATAGTTCCTGGGAAAGGCACGTTAAGTTCAACTGAAAGTGATATTGATAAGGTATAGGGATACATTTATTGGAATATGTTTGGTATCCCATCAAGACCATTTGCAAACAGTCTTTTGAATAGGTTTCCTGCCAACTGTGGTGTTAGAAAGGGACAGTTTGCTGAACTGTTTCATTTTGAATGACTAAAGAAATACTGTCCCTAAATATTGATATACTGAAATGCATAGGTGTTGGGTTCATTGTGTTACCGAAGGAAACAGTGGAAGCATTGCTTGAGAAGACAACTCACTATGAGAGTCAAAGTAAGCCTTTTCTTTCTTCACCCGGCAGGTTCCAGTCCATCAAAATCTTAAAGAGCTCCTCGCCATCCGGACAGAGCTTCAGAAGAAAGTTGAAGATTTGCAGCGGGAAGCGGCTACACGATCCATTTCTTCCTCCTCTGATAGAGGTTCATCTCCTTCCCATTCAGCCACACCAGTGCACACCTCTGTGTGATGTGTAACAAAAGCCATGTGAAAAAATTTGGGTCAGGTAATACAGAGAGGAGGGTGAAATGCTTTTCCCATCACAAAGGGGTTGTGAGTGACTTGTAATTGCTATGATCTACATGCCTTACTCTGTGTCTGATATTATCATGATGAGGCCAAAAAGAGCTTCAATAGATGGGATGTGTTTTCTTGTTGGCAGTTCCCACATGTGTTTTGACATCTCTAGCTAAATCACCAATTGTGAAATTAAACTTTGTTTTGAGCAGCGAACAATTTACCCATCCTAAAAAGGAATCCATCTGCCAAGCAGACAGAAAAATGCCTCTCACACTGCCTAGGGTACCATGCCTGGTTGAGAGAATCAGATTAAATGCCACATGATGCTTACACAGAACACAGAACGTTTTTCTGAATGAGAGGTCGTTATTTCACTCAGTAATATATTTTTTTTTTTTGCTAGAGCAATTTATATTTTTTAGGTAATTAATGCACTTGGAAATTGATTTTAAAATAAATGTTTTCCAGTGTAGTCAGTTTTACATTTCGAGTAAATATGCCATTAAAAGTGGATGGAGTTAAGCTGGATTTATCAAGTATACCACACTGACTTGTATGATGTAATATATTTGGTAAAGCATGTATTTTAGGTTTTTTAATGCCTTTTGTACAAGTTGAAATAAAGTCTTTTGACTGTTTAGCTTATTGTTCAGTTTCAGCCTCCTGAGCCAGGGGTAAACTTATTCGTGTCAAAGTCTTGTACAAAGTAAAAGTTTGTTTTCTAGCAAATGGTAATATTTGGGGTTGGAATGACACCCAGCTGTGTAAATTGTATAGTCTGTATAGCTCCACATTTTGTTAAGTGTGTTTTGTTTTAAAGTGTACACACAAAATGCAAAGCTGTGTCCGTTTATATACATGTGTATGTGATGTTAAACATATGCATAATCCCATGGTTTTAAGCTGCAAGTTCTGAAAATGGATCCTGCCTGTCCAAACTCTTTTGAAGACCTTAACTTGTAATGACTTTGTTTGACAAAGTTTTTAAATAATATGATCTTAATTGGTTTTCTTGAAATAAAGCCTCTTGGCTTTTTGTTTTTTAAATTGCTGCTAGCATTTTTTTCTGTAAGGTGAATAATTTAATGGTGTTTTCATATAAAATATACATTCCCAGCTTGCTTTCATCTCTCCCCCAAAATATTCATATCAGAGAGATTTGATTACTATAACATCCAGCCTTTCAAAAAATTATTCAGTGGCCTTCTTGGAAGGCCCAGAAATGGTGCGTGCTGAAAATTTTCCCTGGATTGTTTTCCTTGGTGTGTTTCATGAGAATCTGGTTCTTTTCCTTAGGGCACTTAAATACTGCAGCTCTGCTTTTTGACTTGTGCTTGTATTACTCCAAGTTCTGCTGGTGGGAATTAAGCCCCGTTCTTACGAGCCAATTGATTCTATATGCTGATTCTGGTTTTTACTGTCTGTGAGTATTTGTTTATTACTGCGCATTTGTTCTTAATATGCAATGGCGCTTTCCAGTTTCTCCGCGTTCGTATATGTAGCATATAGTTCATGAGTAAGGTGAGCTGCTGAGCACTTTTGCAAGTTCAGCTGGAAATGCTAATGTGCTGCATCCAGTCTTACAAGTTTACTGTGCAGTATTGGAACATGTCCTTTTTAGTATAGTGAATGCTTTTTATAATAGATACTCACCTACAAGAACAAAGTTTAGGAAGGCTTGCGATGTTGCATCTCTTAATCAACCTCAGGCTTTTTATAAATAGATGAAAGATGTTTTCCTGTAATAATGGTTCTGCTGAACAGTTATGCCAGCAGTGAATTTTACATTGCCAAAATATGTTGAGCTGGTATTGAATTAAACTCTTCCATACTTCAGATTTCCTTGACATTTTAACTGTATATTAAAGTAAAGCACATTATCTCTAAAATGCAGTGCTAAAGAATATCTTTTGAAGTTTTCCTCTTTATTGCTGCTAATAATCACAACATTTTCTCTATAATTACTGTAGAAGTGATGACTGGATTAGCTTGGGCATTCTGAGATTTTTAAAGCTTAGATTCCTAGAGCTAAAATCTGAGAATTCGGTTTTGCATAGAAGAATACCAGTTATTTCAACTGACTGGCTGTTTATCCACAAGTTTCAGCATAGCTCAGTGAGTCTCCTCTGATCCGAAGGGAGAGCACTGGGGGAGGAGTCCTGCTGTAATACGTGTAAGCACAATGGATGTTTTTGTATGTACTTAGAATGGAAATTTTCAAAGGTATTACATAGCTCCTATATGCTAGTTAAAGCATAGTTTTATATCAAAGAGGTGACAGTGTTTGTACTCAGTCTGATTCCTGATAATCAGATTTTTTCCTATTAACAACTAATTCTGTCATTATTTTTTATTTTTTAATAAGGCAGTATTGAACTGGTTGAGGAAAGAGCAGAACCCTGTCCCCTGTCTGATGCACCTTGGACAGAACTATTAACTTCTGATTGCAAAGCTGGATCTTCTTTTGCTTTGGTTTTTGGTTTTGACTCTGCTGAGTATAAAGAGAATGTGCAAAGACAGCAAGCAGTTAAATTTGACCTGTAGGATTTTCCTATTGTCCCAGAATGGGCTGAAGCCTTGGTAACCAACTGAAACATTTTTTGATTGTAAAGTAAGTTAAGTGAATCATCAGCATCAGACACTTTGCCATTTTTGTCCTGTTTCAGAGCTGAATTACACTTTTTCCTTTGTAGATGAAAGTAATTTTTTTGTTGTTTCATTAAAATGGAAGGCAGCTTTTAAAGCTGGTAAACACTCCTATCTGCCTGGTTTTGTTCCCTGCATAGGCAGCCTTCCTCTCAAGGGGTTAACGCTTTAAACAAGAAGTGTTTGATTTTTCTCTTATTTTCCGAGAAAAGCTGTACTAATTCATATGCTGTATGTAGCAACACCAAGAATGGCTGGTTCTCTAACAGCTGGAAATAAGGGATCACAACTCTGATTCACTGAGCCCCACAGCACAGGACAAAGTAAAATGGGCAATTTAAGCGTATTCCCCATGCGAAGCATTTGTGTTAAAAACCAAAAAGGAATGTCCATTTGCTGAGAGATCATATCTGCTGAACTAAGTAGGTATCATATTAGAGAAATTTTTACTACCAGATCTTGTGCAGTTGGGAAGAAAGAATTTTATTTCTACAAGAAGTATGAGGCAGAATTAGCTAGTTTGAAATATAAACCACCTTTTTTGACTGTGAAACTAAACACTGCATCATTATACAAAGGTCAAAAGCTTAGTTTGCACTGCATGGGAGATTCATCTACTGGATGTGACAATCCAAAGAAAACTGCAGGCAACCTGGGGCAGCGAAAAGGACCGAACACCAGCCGTGCCGAGTGCAGCCAGGGCCCGAGGGCACTACCTACAGGTCAGTTGCTGGGTGACCTGAGGAGAGCGTGCGTGTGCGTGCGCAAATACTTCATTTTTACCATTAAATTAAAGTTTTCATAATGCTACTTGTTTTCTCAGAGTCCAGTTTGTTTTGGTTTTTTAAATAAAGTCTTTAGTGTAGCTATAGAAGAGGTGATGTACAATAAGGATATAGCCCACCATTTGCAGTTCACTTCCAACATAAAAAAACCCACAAAAAATCAAGTTAAAATGTCTTATTAGTCAATTTGTTTTATTCGGTATTTTCCAACGGTAGTCAAATTCTGATTTTTACCCCCATGATCCTTACATGCACATTAGCAAAATGGATCTTATTTTCTTACAGCATAACATTCAACCTTCATTTGGTATAGATCACTTCTGCATCAGCAAACAATATGCCTTGCTTTTAAGTAAGGACTTAGCTCAAAAGAAAGGATTCTAATTTCACGATACCGTTATTTCTGAACTTCATTTGTTCCTGAACCTTCTTTCTTGCAGAAGCAGATTTTTAAAGCCTTAGCCTGTCTGCTCCTCTTACTTTTTCAGAATTTGAAATGGCATTAGGGACTAATTCCACTTGTATCACAACAAATGATTAGTTCTGAATGACAATATAGCACTTGTAAGGGTTCATTAGTGGGGTTGCATGAAAAAAATTAACTGAGTTTATAGTGCCAAAATACCTGAAATTCATGTCAGAGTATTCTCAACTGAAGAATCTAAACCAAAGAAACTACAGTATTGCCAAATCTCAAATGAAGAAACTATTACAGTATTGCCAAAGGAAAATGCAAGTAATTGATAGAATAAACAACAGGAAAAGAACGAGTTAAAAGTCTTTCAATTCTCCGTTTTCTCTGTAACTGAGAAACCTTTTCTGAATAGTTTTTAATAAAAATAGCTTTAGTTAAGCTGAAGAAGTGAGGTGTGATAAGAACTCACAGCACAGGTAGTACATAAACTCTCAGGGCAGCTGTATGTATAGTTTTTGGACTCATGGAAAAAAAAATCCTAGTTTTCCAGTGTTTCATGGCCTTTTTTTATAAAGGATGAGAAAGTTCATACCATGTACACAGAACCTGAAGTGAAGGATTTTTAAAAATTCCATATCCAGATTTAAAGAGAATAGATACTAATTAAATGAAAGAAGTTAGGTCGGTGCTGGCTCAGTTGTTCCAGAACTTGGATAACTACTACGACAATACACAGGAATCCTCTCAGTTGCTATAATGCCTAAAATAAATATAGATGATGTATAAACTCCCTATTTCTCAGAGACTGGTCTGGCAGTTCAGACGGAGAAGGAGACAGACTGCAACAAAAAGCAATTTGAGCCTTTACTGACAATTAGCACATTAAGACTTTGACTTTTGTCCAGTTTTGAAGAGAAGACCAAGTCTAATTTCTTTACTGAGGTATTTGTCAATATTTTCCTATTTGAAATCCTAGAGAAGATCTTGAATTCTGTTACTGTACATTTTTGAAAAGTGCTCCCTTTCACTGAGCATTTATGGTTTTCCACATACCTAGAAATTACGCTAAGGCGTAAGTATTCACTGAAGTCATAGAAAAGGCCTTGGGGAAAGGAGCAACTTCTGAGTTCTCAAAACTGGGTGCTTTTTTCAGTGAAACAGCACTTTTTTTTTAGCTTTTTTTGTTTTGTTTTGTTTTTTTTAACTGCAGTATTTTTGAATTAGACATGTGTTTCTCATATCTGCTAGTGTCAAGAGTTTCCCAAAGGAGGAGTAGGTGCTATATTCTTTAAGCAATGCTGGACACTCCATTGCACTGTCCACTAGACAAACGGGGAGGGCACGGTGACAGAAATGCACTAAAACCAATGATCTGCATCTACAGAAAACACGGTTATCGGCAAAAGGAGAAATGGAATTAGGTCACTTGATCTAAGCTAGGAAAATGGTTCCTAGTTATCACCAATGCTGTCTTGTAACATTTCATCTACAATAACTTTCTAAAAACATTTTTCATGCTACAGCTTTCAAATGTGTTTGGCTAAGAAAGAAAAACAGGCGACGGTGTTTGGGAATGGAGATACACAAACTCAGCTGCGTGGCTTCGTCAGCATCCGAGCTGCTGCCCGTGATCCGAATCCTGCAGACCACGCTTCCTCCATGAAAAGCCTTCTCTGGGAGTAAGCTAACACAGAGTGCATCCCATCTCGATTTCCTCTGTTTCCACTCTCTGAGCAGCCAATAATTAAATATTTTTGTTTTCTAATCCAAACACATTCATAAAACAAAGCAGCAGTAGTTCGTAGCAGTATTGTAGCCTAAGTGCTCTGAATACACGTGAGGCACCATGTATCCCTAGAACTCGTCTCCCTTATAAAACACTGTAGCTGTTCTGCTAGAGCTAGTGTAAGGCTTTAAAAATGCAAGTGTTAAAAAGAGCATAAAGAATTGTGCAGCTATTGCAAAATACTTAACCGTGTTACTAGGCAATTTCCTTTCAAATGGAGCTGTTAGGCAGCAATGCTCCTAGGCTCATTCACCTCCTGGCAAGGCCGCCTGTAAGTCGTGTCTACCTGAAAGCTGTGAATTTGTACATTAAACTGAAAAGGCTTTTTTTTAATACACATTCACAAAATATGGGATTTGCAAAACAGTACGAAATGCACATATTTCAGGTTTATATATAAATAGTGAGTACCTCTTCCATCACGTAAAGTGAATTTTCCTTCACTTGAGAGCATGCTTTTTAAGCAATCATTGATTTGGTAAGTGTATCAGAAAGTGGTAGCATCCACATTTTAGCAGCGATAAAAAAGGGTTGGGGAGGGATCACAAATATAAACACAAATTCTTGCAAAATAGTGAAGGTCAGGTCTTGACACCGGAGCCACAACATTGAAGAGGGCTGCATGAGCACCCACGTGGGATCGGGGTGCTGCTGTGGTGGTAGCCCAGTGTCCTGCTGAGCACTGCTCGCAGCCCAGTGCTTCCCAGAACGCTGCAGGAACCCCATGCAGGATGGTGATGGAGGACCCATCCTCTCAGGAGATTCTGCCTTTGTTAAAGGTTAGTTGGTGACGCAAAGGACGAAGCTTTATATCCTTTTTCTGCCTCGGGTGCCAGGGAGTGCTCTCAATAGTTGCGTTAATGATTGGAGGAGAAGGTGGGGGGACTGCATCTTGCTAAGCTTGACTTCTCTTGTGGCAGTGAGTGTTACAGGTCTTAACGGATACCTACTTTGTTTATTTTCTTTTGGGTTAAATCTGTAGTTTGTTCTAGTGTGGTTGAGATCTGAACTTGTCCTTGAAGCATCCAAACACAGAGTTTTCATTTCAGTGACAATGTAGGTATCTCATGTCACACAGACAAACCGTATCGCTTGGCAGCTTCAGCTCCATCCTGCTCCCTGGCATAGCCAAGCATTCAAATGGTATTTGCTAAAAGTGACCACTGCACACACTGCTATTACCTGTATTTATGACTTGGCGTGAAAATCGGGTCCTTTTATGTGGTTAGAAGCCCAGTGCTGTGTGGTGCTGAAGCATCAACTCCTGGCTTTGGAGCGGGGAGTCACCTGCCTCAGCCCGAGGCCCCACCTGAGGACCTACCCATAGGCACTTTATTTTTAGGTGTAGCTACGCTAAGGACCACAATCTACCCTCAGGAAATGTGCAGTTTTCATCACTGCCGGTGGAAGTGACGTGCCCATAGCTGATGGTAGAAGTTGGCTGGAGGTGCTTTACAGAGGGCTTTCAATGGTTTGCTTTGGGTTGCTATTTCCAGGCACTTCACTGTCCTCATACCTGTAAGCTCTTCTGCTCCTTGGAAAAGACCTTGTCCCCTAATTGAAAATTGACCACTACTGAAGCACCTTCTGTTGGTTTGCAGACAACTGGACATCAAACCTACAATATTACATCGATGTAAACATATACCTCTTCACAAAAAATAAGCACATACTACCACTCTAACCCTAAAGCCTAGAGCAATAAGAAGCCAGTTCAAGCCAAAGTACACATTAAA
This sequence comes from Balaeniceps rex, assembly GCA_013401315.1. NCBI lineage: Eukaryota > Metazoa > Chordata > Aves > Pelecaniformes > Balaenicipitidae > Balaeniceps > Balaeniceps rex. The sequence goes on from VYZW01017474.1 coordinate 36,709, forward strand.
TAGCTTTGGAGTCAAATTAAATAAAAAGCTAAATTACAAGCAGGTAAGATCTCTGTTTGCTGCTGACTGATTCTTTTCTAGCCCCGGGTCATGCTTTACATCTTCGCACTGTCTTGTTTTGGTGGTTCTGCTGACTGTGTTTCCAGTACTGAATATTTAACTAGGGAGAAAGAAAGAAAAAAAAAATCATGAGTACAACAGCACACGATGGAACCAGAGTGCAAGCAATGGGTGCCCAGTACTGGTTGGTTGTATGTGACATTGGAAAAGCCTTTGCAGCAGCCTTGATTATCTGTCACTGAAAGAAGGATCACGCTTTTCTTGTATAAGACACTCTCGATGGCTGAAAACATGAAAGCTAAATACTAACTGCCACCGTTGGCAACATGAACTCCTCGGTCTCTTACCATGGCTTTCCTTTGTGTGCAATAAAGGGGAAAAAACACTGCGGTGGGTGTTTCACAAAAAGCTGCAGCATCACCTACGTGGTGTCTTCATCAAAGAGACACAGCAGCTCCGTACAGCACGAGGGACTTTAAGAAGTTCCCTCAGTAAAGCTGCTTTTGTGGCCAGACGCAGACAGGGTAAGGAATGCAAGGTTCTCACCTTGGGGTTCCTCGCTTACGACAGCTTCCATGTTTTCTCCTTTCACATATTCCGTGTTAAGTCCCTCTGAGAAGTAACAATAAAAACAGTGAGATGAGAGGGTAGAAAGTAAAAATGATTTGCTTTGATGCCTTAAAAACTCTGGTAATGGGCCTATCTGCTGTAAAAGCTAAGATGCCTTTTTGCAACCTCCTCTGCATTAATGGCAGTATAGAAACATCAGTAAACCATAAACAGCGCTGAGAAAGCGCTGCTGGGTTTTAAAGTGACCACAGAGGCTTGCCTAGAAGGCACAGCTTCTAGCAGCAGCCCTTTTTTCCGAGTCTCTTGCTTCATCTTTATCATGCGAGGCAGCAAGGCTAATTACTGTGCTAAGGCGCTCAGCTAGGAGCAGCGCATGGCGTAGCTGCGTCTCCCGGACGGGCCTGCTGGGCGGCGGGGCCGCGCCCGAGCGTAGAGAAATGGCATCGCCCTCATTAAAAGCTAAGTTATGCAGAGCTGCAAGAAGCAGTTCAGAGCAGGGCCGTGGTGATGAAGCAGGATCGCAGTGGGGTGTCAAATCCCGAATAAGTCCCTTATTTACATGCAAAGAAGTTTCCAGTGTTCGCAACAAGTGCAGCCCGGGCCAACGGGCGAGGCCGGGCGCTGCCGGGCGGGCGGGTGGCTGCAAGGTGCAGCAAGAGGGTGCGCAGGGGGAGGGGGTGGCACCGCTCGCCGTGGTCCAGCTCGGAGCTGCAGGAGATTGAGACTGTCTGGGGTGCGCCATGGCCCTGTCATCCTCTACAGCTCCTCTAAAGGCCTCTTTGGAGAGAGGCAGAGACGGGAGTGCTGTGCTAACCGCCATGTCCCGTCAGGGAGGCACCAGGGAAGGGGAGGGGGCCGTGCTGGTTTGCAGAGGAAGGCTGAGGCAATCCACACCGCGGCCATGCAACACGCAATTTTTAGGCATCTAAACTTTATACGCATCTAAATGTAGCGCGAAGCGTGGCAGGGACCCGCTATGCCTCACCACCAGATTTTGATGGGGCTCGCTCGTACCTCACGGGGAAGGAGGGAGGCAGGGAACGGTGCCAGGGCCGAGGGGGCAGCACGATGGGGGCCCTCACGCAGCAATGGGGCAGCCGCAGCCTCCAAGGTATGTGAGAGAAGAAAAGTTTCTGCAACTGGCTAAAAAAGGCCTGTAAAACCCCATGCCAGCACAGACGCTGCAGCCTGCGGGTGGCCAAGCCATGGAGGCCGGAGAGGAGCTGCTGCAGCAGCACTGACAGCCCCCGTCCTGCCTGGGCGCAGTGAGCTCGGGGCAGAGGGACGCCAAGGGGCTGAGCCATAGCCCGGGGCACGGCTAGCGAGCGGGAGATGTGGCGTAAGAAAAGAAAGTGGGCTAAAGAATATTAGGCAGCGCTGTACGCGTCCTTTAGAGGAATCGGCCAATGCTCGTCAGAAGAGGCTCAACACCGAGAAATGGAGCCGCAGCCTCGCCACTGCAGAAGGTCGGCTGGGCAAGGAAAAAAGCCGAGCCTGGTCCCCTGTGCTTCAAGCAAGTGGTCATTACACGCCACCGCTGCCTCCCCCAAGACATGTGTTTTGCTGGGATAACACCAAACGCAATTTATGTTTTTCAATAAAAAGCCACTTTTGCAGTGGCTGACGGCTCTTAGATTTCTGTCATGCATTGCAATGCATCTAAGACCTGACATTAGCCCAGCATGCCATGTCTGATGGCTTAAATTAATCCTCCTTTATAATTAACTTTAATTTCCTGCCGCCTTTCTGGAGCTTTGTGTCTCTCAGCTTCCCCCTCATCAAAGCCTTTACTCTTTTTTTTTTTAATTATTTATTCTTGCCAAAATATCATTTAAGTGGGGGGAATATACAAGGGTGTTTCATTCCATCACATTCATTTGACTTTTCCTGCTGATCTAATTTACCAAAATGCTCCTGTTTGTTTCAGGCACAACTGGGAAAATAGCACGATTCCAGCAGAAATTTCCAACCCCAAACACCCTTCCCCCAGAGCAAAGGAGACTCGCAGGAGATTTCATTTGATTAATTTAAAAAGAGCCATTTCCAGCTGCTTGCAACCACCCCATAGCAGGCCGGGGGAGCCCACCACGGCCGGGTCGGTGCCATGGGGTGAGGCTGTTGGGACACCTCCTGCAATGCTTACAGCGAGCGACTTTATGGTGCAGCTCCTGCAAAAGGCACTTTCTGGGAGTAGGAAGCTTTGCTGCTTAATTTGCAGTTAACTGCAGCAATTGCTGCACACCTGCGGGAGGGGNACGGCCACAGATGCTTGCTGTGCTCCCCTTGCTGCTGCTGGTGAGTTTTTACCTCTTGCTGAGATTTTGGGGGTTTTTTGGTTGGTTTGTTTTGGGGTGTGGTGGGTTTTTTCTGTACTTACCCTGTTTGGTGTCTGCGTTTTGGTCTTTGGCTGTGACTGTCAGTGGGTGTGTGCGAGGGGCTGTGCGCATCCTCCAGGACAGCAGTGGGTCCTGGGACTGTTGTTGCGGGGGCGGAGGGGGGGGCGTTCCTGCCTGTGCGATGCCTGACAGGGTCGGTGGGGGGGCTCAATAACCCATGGTTGGGGCTGGGAGTGAGGGAAGGGCTTTGCTCTGCCAGCTCTGGGTCACTGGATGCCTGACACCCCCTCCTGTCTCTGGGCTGGAAAATGGCAGCAGGGTTCAGGGAGCGAAGAGGGGAGCGCTTCCTCTGAGCCCCTGCGGCGCTCGGGGGGGGACTTACGCTGGATGCTGAAGCAGAACTTCTTCTGCTGGTAGGAGATGTAGCTGGAGACGGCCCCGATGAGCGCCATGGCCAGGGCGCTGGCGATGCCGGCGATTGTCCCTGTCTCTGCCACTCTACCTGTGGGTGCAGAGAGAGCGGGGTGCTGTGCGGCTGGGGCACACGCACCACCCATCCCATCCCATCCCACCATCCCGCAGCCCCAGCACCTGTAGTTGCTGTCAGTGCTGCCCCCGGCACCTGCAGGAGACACGAGCCCATCAGCAGCCCTGTGCCCCTCTGCTCCCTCCGCTGCCGTGCTGGGCGGCCCGGGAGGGAGCAGGCATGCAGGGGAGAGGCGGCAGCGCAGCCCCAGGGGCACCCCTGAGCTGGGGGCGAGTGTATGCCCCGTGGGGCACAGCATCTCCCCTGCCCCACACCTCCGCCTGGCTGCCCGGGGCAGCTCCTCGTTGCTTCTCAGAGGGGTCTGAAGCTGCTCCTCTCTCCCACCACACGCGCTTGGGGGGAGCTTTGGGGACGCCTCTGCCTGCACAAGTTAACCTCACCACCGCCCCGCACCGCTCTTGGTGTAAAGAGGATAAATGAAACTTTGTCCGATAGCCACACAGCACACTCGTGCCGTCACAGGGAGGTGACTGGCTAAGCTCCGTCATGTCAGGGAATCTTCACTTAAGTCTATTTTAACACCACCTTCCCTGGAGAAACTGGGCTGGGAGGAGAAGCGGCTCCTGCTGGAAGCTGCAGCCCTTACCGAGTCACTTGCATCCTGAATTTATGGAAGCAGGTCAGCATTGTATTAATGCCTCCGATGTGGTTTGTCCTTGGCGCAGGGATTCATTAAATGTTGATTGGGCTTGTGGTGTTGATCTCTTTACTCGACTGCTTTTAATATTTAACGCTGCGGATCCTCACAAACGCGCAGGCTTAACCGATTGTTGCTGGTTTTATTCCTTGTTTCGACCATCGGTGGTCACGTGGTGGAAGGCAAACAAAGGCTCGTGCCCCCTCACGGCACAGGGGCGGGCGTCTGCTTTCGACGTGGTAGGGGAGATGCTGGTCCCATCTGCCCTGGTGGCAGCTAGAGCTGCAGAGCCTCCACAGGATCAAAAATAAGCAGCTCCAACTGTTGGCACAAGGTGTGACTGTGGAGGCCAAAAACTAGGTGTTCCCCTGAGACACCCCCTTCCCCCACGCGTGCACCCCATGGCAAAGGCGAGCACCGCTCCGCACGAGGCAGTTTCTAGGAGGTTGGTTGATACGGTAGTTATTGCCCGAGACGTGACTGCTAAAACAAATGAACGTACGTAGGTTGCTGCTTACCCGTGGTGTCACTGTTCTTGTCCGGGCTGTAGCCTCCATCCACGATGCTGGCCAGGTCGTCATCTGAAAATGCTTTAAAAACAACAAGAACAAAGAGTGGTTGGCACTTGAAGGGAGACGCAGCCCCACCGGGAGGTAGCAGCCATGGGCTTCCCTGTGGAGAGCTGGCACGGGCTCCACGTGTGCTCCGTGGCAGCAGGGGAGCTCACCCTCTCAACCTGCAAAAGCCAAATTCACCCAGCACAACACCAAAGCCGCCTTCCTGGGAGGTGAATGCAGCCAGAGCTGCCTAGAAAACAACATAACGGGAAGGAAAAATAGCGCGTGGCTTGCTTGGGATGAGAGGGATCCCAAAAAATGAGTGCCTTTGGACGGGCAGGGCCTGGAAATGGGACTTTTGGGATTCTGGGTGGGGGTCACCTGCGAACATCACACACCCAGGGTGGGACTGGCCTCCTGCAAACCCCTGCTCCTGGGGAAATGTTTCTCTGCCGGGCAGATGGAGGCTGCTCTATTCATTTGAGTATTTTTCTCTAAAACTCTGTCTATTTTGAAGAGCCATGTGGGGCTTTCTGTGCAGCAGGGCCCAGAGCAGGGGTATGTACACCCACTTAAACCAGTGGCTCCCAGTCAGCCGGCTACTCCATCCCCAGAGAGAACAGGGACCCGTTAATAAGCAGTTCTGCTTCTCTCGCAATTACTGAACATTAACAAAACATTTAACCCCAAATTAATTTAATCTCATAAGAGGTAATAATTGACTTTAAGTCTAGCTTGAAAGAAATACCCCTGAATCAAGGTTTAAATACTACTGTTTTTTTTTTAAAACCAAAATGACTGACGTATTTGCGAGTTCATGAAACGTTTTGGCTGCTTGGCCTCAGCTGGCACAGGAAGAGGGAGGAAGAAGCGGTTTGTGTGTGCAGTGGCCACGCTGCTGGGGACCAGTGAGCCCCGGCAGCACCAGCCTGGCCCAGGGTCCTGCAGGCAGGGAGCCGACTCTCCTTCCCACAGGGACGGAGTGGCTCCAGTGGAAGATCTGAGTGCGGGCATGGCTCGGTACAGGTGAAAAAGTTCTCTCGGACACGGTTGTAGTGGGGATGTCTAATTCGAGCAGGATAGATGCAGGGAAACATGGTCTGGGAATCAGCAGCTGAATGAGTGGAGCTGTTGAAGCCCTCGGCTCGGGTCCCAGAGGGAGCCTCGGGGCGCAGCAAGGCGCGTGATGGGAGAAGAGACCCAACGCCGAGCCAGCAAAAGGCTCCTTCTCTGATGCTGTGCCTTGGGAAGGGTTACCTTTGCCTTAACAGCCTGGAAGAGACTGCCTTATTCACCAGCTTACCACAAAAAAAAGATTTATGGGCTTAGTAATGAGTGTAAAAAGAAAAAAAAAAAAAACCCCTGACTATGCCAGAACCTGGAGAGGTCCCAGGCAGTCCAGGGTGCAGCAATGCTGGGGGAACGCGTGTGCTGGTTTGTGACCAGTGCCACATTCCAGCGGTTCAACGCCTCAACCTTTCCTGCAGGAGTCTGAAACCTCAACAAGCCCAGAATATCAAAGTGCAGACAAGTCACCTAGTTAATACAATCTAATAAAATATCTGACTATTAATTACATGTGTGAGCAGGGTATACGGCCATCTCGACATCAATAAACTAGCTGTGCAAAGTCTGTTTTCTAGCTCAAGTGCTCAAGGGAACAATCCTCGTAGACAAATGATTCATTCACCAAAGTATTTTAGAGATGGGGAAAAAAAAAATCTCCCAGCCCATAGCGTATGTTATGCCAGGACTTAAGCTTGCTCTAGATTTATGTCTTGGCAATGACTGTGAACCCCGCCAGCACATGCCCTCGGTTAAAGAGCTGTCAGGTACGGGGATGAGGGGGAACTTAACACAATCACCGCAATTTAATGGGTCAGAAGAGACCCTGGGAAAGAAACCTGCAGACAGGCAACAGGTCGTTAGGCAGAGCCCCTCTCTGCCAGGGACGGCCGAGGCAGGGGCTCCTTCCCCTATGGCCCCCGGGGAAGGGGCTGCGCTGCCTGCAGAAACATCCCCCTCCTCTGCGCGGGCAGGGCAGCGGAGCGCTGGCTGCAGGCAGGAGCCTCGGACAAGGCAGTGCCTCTGCGTCTCCTTACCCTGTGCTTGGTGCGGATGGTGTCTGGCAGTGAGAGCCTGTGCTGGGGATGGGCTGGGGAGCATCTCCCGCAGGTCCCGGGGGACAGCGTGGCTGGTGGCAAGCAGGATGGAGAGGGGAAGTCAACGTACCTTCACCTGGCTTTACGTCTGGCTTCCCAGCATCTTTCCCATCGTTCTTATCATCAAGGGCATCAGACAAGTCCAAATCATTAGGATTCTTTGCTAGAAAATGACACGGGGGTTAGCAGCACTGGCCATAGGCCAGGGAACTCTGCAATTAATTAATTAATCAAGGAAATGCTCAGCTTTGCCAGGGAAAAGCGCCAGTGAAAGAGAAGAAGGCCCTGACACAAGCATCTCCCGGTTTCACTATGCAGCTTTGCGGCAGATCTTCCAAACCCATCCCGTTTCGTGCCCCCGTGCCGCCGTGGTGAGAAATGTCACGTTCTTCCCGCAGAAACAGTCTCGCACCATGGCTCGAGTACCAGGCAATCGGATAAATCAAGCCAGGTAGAAAATGTCAGATCCAAACAGGCGCTCCCGAGGGCCCAGCCAGCGGAGGGGAAGGAGGCGGCTGCTCCGTGCTGGTGTGCAGGCTGGAGCAGCCTGCAGCTTGATTGCTTGGTGTTATTTAACTCATGAACCGCCCCGTTGGTACCCTGAGCAGCCCGGCTCTGACAGAGCAGCTATTGCCGTCACTAAACGGCAGCTAAAGCCGTGGCACAGAGCCAACCTGAGCCTCTCAGCCCTCCTGCCAGCTCGCACCTTAATTTATTCCCATCCAAAATTTTTTTTTTTCTTTCTTTATTAAGCCTGGGAGCTGACAGGGTGCCCTGAGCTGGTGGGATGGGTGTGCTGGTGGAGCCCGGCTGTGCTGTGCCGTGCCATGCCAGGGAGGACAGCAAGCCCACAGCCTTAAAACAGGCAGAGGAATGCAAAACGGTCCAGGAGCCGCCAAGACCCCCAGGGAAGTGCAGGGTAATGCCGAGATACCCTGTCTGCTGTGTGTTATTTTCTTTTTTTCCTAGGCGCCTCATGTAAACAAACAGACTAGAGGCTGGAAATACCGGGGCGAGGGGCAGCGCCGTCGTCAAGGCACACCATGAAGCCTCTGCCTGCGCCGGCAGCAGAGCCAGGGTGAAGCCACAGCGGCTGGGGGAGCTCACGCTCACCTGGGTTATGCTTGGGGGGGGCCCTCGTAGGTTTTGGCTGCTTGGTCGTGGTGGTGCGGATGACATCCCAAAAGCTGTTGTCTGAAGGGAGGGGGAGAAAAAGAGACCAAAATGACGTTACCCTCTCAAACATGCATTTGGACAAGCACTGGGAGGGGAACCCCCTCCCTGCAGGGAGACGGGGGCTGCGCTGGGGTGGTTCAGTGCTCTGGTCTCTCCACAGCTTCAGCTGCCCCTGACACTGGGGGCACCCCCTGCCTGTCGGAGCCCCAGGGATGCTCAAGCCCCCGGTGTGGGTGGCTGGCGCCTTCGCAGTGATCCCCTGCGCCGGGCACGTGTCAGTGGGGCTTGAATTTGAGAAGGGGACAAGCAGGGCTGCCAGGAAAATCCCCCCAAACATGCTGCCGGCGGGATGCACGCTACCGCCCGCTCATGGGAGCTCTGCCACCACGAGGGCAGCCCCGTGCCACCCCCACCGGCTACCCATGGCATGCAGGAGAAGGACCAGGCACCGCTGAAAAGACACTTAAAGATGTGCTACTTCATCAATGACACCTCCCACCTAACAACAGCTAATGGCTCCATCCTGCTTAAAAACTTTTACAAATGCTGCTCGGGGAAGCCCCTGATACGGCTCAAGCAGGGGTGCGTGGGCAGCGAGGGAGGGAGGATGGTGAAATGCCGGTGCCGACCTCCTGGCACGTCAGCGAGAGCCTGGAGCGTCTCCTCTCCCAGCTCCACTATGACAGTCACCTTTTAAAGTCATCTGTTGGTGGTCACCAAAACTTGCCAGAGCTCATCTGTCAACACCTGATCTCAGCCTCACGACTACCTTGGGGAGCATTTTCCCCTGTCCGGAGCCCCGAAGGTGAGCACGCGTACACCCTCCCGGGGCGCGGGGAGCACCGCAGTACCTGGCTTCCCTGGCCTGGGGAAGGGCTTTGGAGTCGGCTTGGCTGGTTTGGTGGTAGTCTCCAGAGGGGTGTCAAAGTAATCAACTAAATCAAAGCCTGTTGCAGGAGAGAAGGGATTGTTAAAACCCCCATCGTTTGTGGGGACGGTGCGAGGCTTTCGGCATGCGTCCCCTGCGCGGCAGCTCTGCGGGTGCTGTGCGAGCAACGTTGCACCGTTGCCGGAGGCCACCAGTGCCCGCATCAGCGTGAAGCTGAAAAGGGTGTCCAGCTGCTCCGCTGCTCAATCACAACCGTACTGCAGAGCCTTCCGATCAGCCTGGCCATCGTTTAGCTCTCCCCATCCCAGCTGTGGCTGCCACCCACCCCCAGCCCGAGCAACCCTGAAATAAAGCGTTTTGGGGGCAGATCCACCGGTGTCCTGTGGCACCTCCCGAGAGACGGTGCAGATGAGAAGGCGCTGCGGGGATCGAGCGGGTGGCTGGGACCCGCTCTGCTCCCTGCACGGCTGCCTGTGAGTGACCCTGGGCTGAGCAGTGTGTGCACGGGAGAGGAGCCAGGGCACAGGAACCCGCCATGGGAGCCCCTCGGTGCCATCACTCATCCAAAAAGCACTCCCCAAGGAAGAAGCAGCTCGCCGAGACGAAACCTCAGCCTCGGCATGTGTCCATTTCCCGGGGAGAGTTTATTGGATCAAACGGCCTCTTGTTCGGGCTGCAATCCAAATGCTGAACCCCTGCGCGTGCTTCTGGCACTTGGCTTTTCTTGTCCCTAGCAAAGACCACGGTGGCCAAGGAGCTGGACGGTCGGATTTCCTTAAATTTGTGCCAAGATCCTCATGCAAGGGCAAGCAGATTCACTTCCGAGCGCTCCCCCACCGCAGTTTATTTCAGGCTCCTCTGTCGGGGTTGAGCAACCCTCGGCTCTTGTGACCACGCTATATTTAAGTAGGTATGTTTGGCCAGAACTGAGACAGAGAAGTTGCTGGCAGTGAAACCTGGGTGAATTTAAGGGAGCTTCCTCAATCGGGGCAGATGCTGCGGAGCCGGCCAGCCAGCAGATCTGATGGGCACAAACAGCTGGAGACATCTTTCCCTGGCTGGGGAAATGTCACCAGGCTGGGCCTTTCCGTGGAGCTCAGGGATATCTTGGAGTAAAAAAATGAAGGAAAATATCCTCTGGGCTCCCTCCTGGCAGGAAAGCTAGCAGGTGCCACACAGCCAGAAACAAAAGCCCTTGTGTAGCCGAGCGGTGATTTGTGTCTTTTCCATTAGGATACTGCGAAGTGTGCGAAATTCAGCCTTGGCCGTAAATGCTCCACTGCCGCTCACCTTCAGTATGGACAGAAATATCAATATTGCATTTACTTCAGCTATACGGGAGGAATGCATGCACGCACGCTGGCACCAGCTTCCTTACGGGCAAGCGAAGGTGTCCCAAAGCCTCTGCTACGGCAGCAGCACCCAGCTGCACACGCGCAGCCCGCGGCGGGACTCGCACGGTTCAAACTCCCATGGGAAGCAAACCCCGTGCTGTGCTTAAATGATACGCACGCAAGAAGGTCTCACCTCTCCCACCTGCCGGCTTTCTGGGGCCCTTGGGAGTGGCTGCGACAAAACAGATGGGGAGGAAAATGTTAGTCATGGGCATCACCGAAAATGTGTCGCTTCTGGTTTGAGAATAAATGGCAAAGATTTCACCACGAGCTTTCCAGCTGACTATCGTTGGTCTGCATTTGTAAACTCGCAGCCCAGAGCCACGAAACCCCCACGCAGATGGCGCATGGCCAGAGGGGCAAGCGGCTGCAGCCCCGGGCAGGATTGAGCCCAGAGCTCTGCAGGGCACCGCTGCGCCTGGGGCTGCACGCTGCCTCTGTGCCGGCCAGCATCCCACCAAGCAGAAAGCAGAGAGCTGTAATAAACTGCTCCGAATTAAAACTCCCGGAGACAGCAGCAAACAGAGCAAGGACAGATATTGTACAGAACAGCGCGGAAACCGAGTAAGCTGCCAATGTTTTGTTGTCCCCTGCCTGGTTGGTTAGTTAAATGACAGATCATTTCCAGTGCTGCATTATGTACGTGAGGTGCTCTGTCAGCTGGAGGAATTTTGGTGACACCCCGATGCTCAGATCCCAGCTCTCCTGGCTGCTCCTGAGCTGAAACAAGCTACAGTCAGCCTTCGGGGGGTTGATTATTTATTTTTTTTCACCCCCTGTAAACCACTATGTATTAATAGTAGCTAGCATTACCAAGTATATGAATAAATTATGAGCAAGAGTTGTGGCTGCTCTATTCCCATTAATTTCCATTTGCGTCTCTGAATACCGGAGCGCTTCTGCTGGACTTCATTTCCAGTGTGCTGGTACGGTTTGATGTGACCCTGCTCCAGACCCTTTCTTTGCTTTTATTCCGGGGCTGATGTGATGAAGTCCAGAGCGGGATGCAGCAGCTGGGGATGCTGTGGGGACAAGCGCTGCCCCTTCCCCCTGCTCACAGCTGGGACTCCAGCCTGGGGAAACGCTGCTTTCCCTCTCCATGAGGTGGCCCTTAGGTGTTTCTAACCGGGTCTCCCCAAATACTGTATTAAAGGGCTTGCAAAATCCTAGATGAGATCCCTCTGATACCCCATGGTCTATCCTATCCCGCTCCTGCTGAACCCGGCGCACCGCAGGACAGATGCACGGAGCGTCCTGACTCTTTATTCTACGTAAACTCCAACGTAACACAGCACGAGTGTTTGTGTGTTGTGAGACTATAAAGTAAGAGGTTTCAAAGCCTGCTATAGCTTTCACTTAAATACTTGTAGGCGTATTTTATATGATCACAGGGGCCGGCATCGCTTGCAGAGTGCTCCCCGCTACCGCCTGGCTGGGCGCTGGGTCTGGGGATGGTCACCATGAACCACATGGGGAGGGATGGGCAGCGAGGGGTTCTGGGCGCTGGTGTTTGCAACTCCGCAGTGGTGCCTCTGGGGCCAGGCAGTGAAGGGGAGCCAGTGACGTGTCCAGGTCCAGACCCGGCTTTGGGCTCGGGCTCAGCCCCTGGTGCTGGAGGGAGGTGTGCGACGTGCCCCTGGGAGGGAGGCGAGCCTCATCCCATCAGCTGCTGCGCTGGCAGTTAGGTTGTGTCTTTTGGGTGTAAAATGAGAGCAGCTCCGCTGAATTTCCTCCCCCCAGGGTGGTGCAAACCCCCCGGCAGCCCCCTGACCTCGACACTGTTTCTGCCAGGCCCAAGGCTGAGCTCTGCCAGGCGCTGCTGTCCCCAGCCCCGACTTACATAAAAATTATACATTTCAAAGCCAAATATTAAATATCAGCATGCCAGCAGCAAGGCACCCCCTTCAGAAATGAGTTTCCTTTAACTGATGGGTTACACTTGAAATTAAGTGAACCAAAGCAACAACCCAACGCGTCGTCTGCCTTCCCCGAGCACCGGGTTGCAGCAGGACCAGGGAAGGACCCAGCGCTGCCCCTGCCCGGCCAGGTTGCCGTCGCTGCCTGGAGAAGGCGAGCGGTTCACATGTTATCTTCCAGGCAAACAGGGGCACGTTTGATGGTAGGTGTTACTAAGGCAGGCAAGGAAGACAAAAAGATGTGGTCAGTGCTGTTGCTACATCAAAGCACTGGTGTGCCTCTGCGGTTTGATCACGGGAGTCAGAAGTGGGGGGCACAAGGTCAGCAACCAGCTTCTCCAGGACTATCCCCAGTCCCACCTGTTGGCAAGCCTCTGCATCTCCCCGGGCAGACAGTGAGGTAGCCCGTATCCTCCACCACCCTCCCACCAGCATCAGATCCCAAAGAACAAATTGCATCTATTAACATCTATTTGGTTTCTCCTCTTTAAAACAATACAGAAACGTGACTTACGTTGCTTGGTGCTGAGGTCATACAGGGCATCTTCTAGGTTGAAGTCATCTGGGACGTCCCCATGACCTGGAGACAAAGAATCAGCACTGGTTGTACTTGCTCCGCACAAAGTAAACCGTCTTTAAATACAGCACGGCTAGACTCGTTTGCTCAAATTGCTTTAGTTTTTAGCGGGCTTTCTGCTTTTTTTTTTTTTGAACCTGACCCATCATCAGTGATGAGGAAGACATCAGCCTTCTCTGAATGCTGTGACTGTTAAATTGCAGAGCAGTCATCTCTGGATTTTCCATTTGTCTGCCCTAATGGATGCGGTATAAAAACACATGCTATGCTTAAATTTGTCAAGGAGAGCCTACCAATTCATCTCTTGAGCTGCCACTCATCTGTGGCTGTGCTCACGATTGTACGTTTGCTAAACACCGTGAAAACATTGGGACAGCGCAGACAAATTCAGTGCAAAACAAAAAAGCCCTGTGCACCTCTTCTTTGCAAGCGCCTTCCAACATCAAAGGCTTCGTATGAAAATGCTGCTGCTGCTGCCAAGCACAACTTAGCATTTCAGAGACCGCCTGCATCATTCTGCCTTGGTAATGCAAACCGGGACCAAACCCCCATCCCAGGGATACACCTGACAGGCACAGGCAGATTTTTTTCTGTTAGAGATGCCTCACCACAACTCCAGCCGCTTCATAATATCCCGGGGACAACTCGGCACTACTCCGTGTTCTCCTGCGACAGGGCCAGCTAATCCTTCCTTTCTCCGTCTTTTTTTCGCCTCGCGTTAATTACTGTTGACTTACCCTAGTTCTGAATGTATTTGTCTTGATAAATTCATGCTTTTACATCTCAGAGCATGCTGAGTAATTAATATCCTTTGGGTTTGCTAAGTACTGCAGCACTGCAAGAGAACATTAAAATGGCTTTCCTCTTATTCCTACTGCTAAATGGATTTAGCTATTGCCACCTGAGCTCCAGCGTGCTTCATGAATAAATTTAAAGCTTTACTGACAAGGACAATAACAACAGGAAGGCACCAGTCCATCAGAACGCAGGTATCAGCATTTCAGTGAAAAACTTCTACCGAGAGTGTTTACTAAGTACCGCAACACCTCCAGCTCCGGTTTCACTTACTCACACATCACATCTCGTTTCATTTGCCGTCTATTTAAACGTGCACTCAGCACACCTGAGGGTGATTTAAATGCAGGGTCTATGGCTGGAAAGTTGCTATGGGCTTCTCTCCCCTAGCAAAGCGCCCGGCGTTAAGCTACTCTGTGTGTGTGTAATACATGTCCCAGCCCACGGCTGTGTTTCTCATCGAGATGAAGGATGCCAACGCTTCCCCTGTGAGCCTGGAGGAACGGCCAGCAGCAGGCGATGCCCCGCTGCAGGTGGAGCGCAGTTACCCCCGTGTGAAGCCCGTGGAGCGAGGCGTGTGGACGAGCCCCTTGCTGAGCGTGGCAGTGCGGCAGGGCTGTGCTTGGCACCCTCGCCTCCCCCCAGGCCCCTCCGCTCCCTTGCCAAAATATTTGGTTCTTGGGCCTTATGGCTGGCGAAATATTGGCACTGTGAGACAGGCGATGGTCTCTCGCTCCGACAGCCCAGATGAAGCCGCAGGGTTATCAAGTGGTCTGTCGGTGCAAAGGAGCAAAGTAAGAGTAAGGAACATGCAGGACCATCCACGGCACCGAAAAAACACCTGCCCAGCTCTAGCGCTTGCACGGGGTGCTGCCGAACCACCAGCACGTCCCTGCTGAGACCCCACAAGCTCGTTACTGCTGTGGCCAACTGTCCCAGGCTTGCTACTCCGGCAATTTCATGCAGGCTCCGTTTCCCAGCATGGCTTTTTCCCCAGCCTTCACTGGATTTTCAGGAACTGGTGGCGCTCCGTCATTCTTGTCTTTCTATTTTAAACTGCGTTTAAAAAAGGGTGGAAGGGGAAAACCGCGGCGCGTCTCTGGCAGGACAAGAAGCACTACAAACCCGATGGGGGGAAATGCGCCGTCGCCGCGTTTCATTTCAGTTCCCCTTGCCTCCGCGGTGGGCAGGGCGAGGTGGCAGGAGGGATGTGGTGGCAGCACCAAGACTCGCATTGGTATGCTGGGAGCCATCCCTTCCCTCTCCCCCCGCTCCCTCTGCTCTCCGTGATTAAGTAAATGTTAAGGGCGCTGATTTGCTGCGCGCCGAGCCTGCCGTCAGCGCGTCCTCCCCGAGCTTCACCTTTGCTGTAGGAGCCCAAATACAAAGTGAGGGGGAGTGGGTGGCCCTGGGGGTGCGCGCAGCTCGCCCGCTCTGCTGCTGAAGGGCTACGGGGTTGCTGGGGCAGCATGGAGATGCCCCCTCGGCGGGGCCATGGGCCCTGCAGGGAATGCGAGTGCCCCAAAAAACGGGGACCCCCTGCCTGGCTTTGGCGGACTCACTGGACCCGCCAGCTGAGCAGCACTTACAGCTCCCCAGGTTTGGTGACAGGTCCCCTTGGCATCTCTCGCCGCAGGATGAGAGGAGGGTGCCGCTTCCAAAATCACCCTCCAAAGAGCCAGCAGCGTCCGGGGGGGTGAAAGGTGCTCAGGGCCACCCATCATCACGGGGCTGATATAAAACAGCAACCGCTAACGTGTCCTGAGCTGCAGCTGCATCCGGGGGGAATCCCCCCCGCCGGGGAGAGGCGTGCAGGCAGCCTGCGTGGAGGTTAGGAAAAGTGTCAACGCACTGAATCACCCGGTAAAACCTTCCCCAGGAGCTGCGGCGCTTGGCACAGCCCGTTTCCCAGGGCTTTCCCACCGCTGCCCACGGCAAACCGAGATCCTCTTCCAGGGCAATTTAAACCCAGGAATCCCCTAGGCACTGGCAAGGATTAATAATAGATTGCCAGTTAATTGAAGCTGACAACATCTTTATTTCACGCGAAGGGTGTTATAGAGACATATTACACCTTTTATGGATCAATAACCGAGCACTGCCATCACAGGCACGCAAACTTGCCTGCTCACTCCGACAGAGAAGAGCTGAATGCTCTCCTCCTTATTCTTTTATTCGGTTATTAAGCAGTAACAAACCCGGCACTTCACAGCCAGAAGCTTAAAACCCAACCAGCACGCGGTATGCACATTTACCTTGCAAACGCAGGTTTTCAGGAGGCAGCGCTGCTGCTCCCGGCGCTGTCTCTTGCAAATCCCTTTGCTCCTGGGGCCCTGGTCCCGCTCTGCGATCACTGGAGGAGTGGGTCTCCTGGGCTCCCAAAACTTGTCCTCTGATGCGAGCCCATGCACAGCACAGAACATCTTTACATTAAGGGTTTATACTCTCTGGGAGAAGCTGGAGCACGTTCCTACGTACTGCAGCTCACAAGCAGCCTGCTGCTGAGTTGCAGAGGTGTTTTTCTGTAATGCACGCTCAGCGGCCGAGGTCCGGCACACCCTGAGGTTTCACCTCCCCGTAGGACGTACCCACGCTGCCTGCAACCTGTTACGGGACTGTAAAACCGCTGATACGCAAAATCATCCTCCACTGCTTGCTCGGTGTCAGGGAGCAGTACGGGACCTTCGCCGGGGTTGATGACTAGACTAGTTTGGGGTTTTTTTCCCCACCCTTGCACTGGGTTCTTGGTGGGACTCTCGTCTCTGGCTGCTGGGAGCAAACGCACATCCCCGGGGGCAGCTGGGAGGTGAAGCGAGCCCCGCGCGCCGGCTGGCCAAGGGGCGGTCGCATACCGGCGCTTCACGGCACTGGAGCATCCGCGGGACTGCAGGTCTATGGCGCGGGGGAAAACAGACAAACAAGCCATGTTTTCCATATTTTTCTTTAATATGGCAATAAAAAGAAACTGAGCTGGGACATCTCATGGTACCTAAGGCGAATCCCCCAACGCCAGAGCGGGGAGGTGGGGGGACCCCGTGGCTGCAGCTGCGCCGGGCGGAGGCTGTAAAACAGAGGTGAGAGTTATGGCCGAGCCGGCACCGCAGGCTCCCCCGCCTCGCGCCGAGGACCCTTGCCTTGCCGGGGGTATTTTTAATCAGAGCTAGCTGCTCTTTGAAGGTAGAAGGGTTTTGTACCTTAATGTATTCTCTCCTCATTATTTTCTGTAGCAGGCAGCTCAGACGCGCAATTGTACTCGTCAGCTTTTTAGTTTTTACAATTATATATATATTCTAATTAAGCCCCACTGTTTGACAAAGCTTGAATTACAGTATCATAATTCACGCTCGTATATTGCTAGGCCGTCTGCAGCTCTCCGAGCGAGGTGTATTCCATTTTTAGTGCCAGCCCACGGATCTCTTTGTGCAATATATATGTGTTTAGCTTCCCTGGGAATTGAGAGCCCGCGACGGTATGAGATTGACAGCCCGGGAGATTACAGGAGAATGCAAAGCAGGTACAAGGGCAGCGGAAAGTAATTCAAACTGCCTGACTTTTATGCATCCACCTTAGGAGCGACGCGGCAGACAGCGGGTGGGAGAGCAGGAGGAAAGCACGTGCCAAGGTAACCGAAAGCACCAGGGTCTCCCCAGCCACCAACCTCGGCTTTTTGGCTCTGAGTTACGGTGTCGGCACATGCAGGTGGTTCCCGGTGCAGGGCACCCACGGCTGCGCTGGCACCTCTGGGCTGGGTGCTGGGGATGGAGGGTTTTTGGGTGCAGGGCCGTGTCACGCTGCTGGTGCTGGACTGCATCCTCGCAGCAGTGTTTTCCGCTGTCTCAGGAAAGATACAGCCCCACAGGCCTGCACGGAGCAAATGGCTGCTCCTCCATGGGCGCAGGTCTGCTCTGCAGCAGCCGGGGTGCCTCTGGCAGCACTGGGGGTCTCCAGGGACCTCTCCTGGAGCAGGGGACGGCACGCCGCTGCCAGCCAGAGCACTGATCCTGGTCAGCACAGACCAGAGCTTCAGACTCGCCAGTGCTCTCCACCACCACTGCCTGGGCACTGGCCCCAGCCGCCTGCCAAACACGTGGGAAATTTACTGGGAAGTGCCAAGTTGCTTGCAAATGTCAAATTCTTGCTGACTACTGAGACCAAAGCACAGCTCTATGCGGGTAGGGAGAGCAGAGCTCCTTGGAGCTGGGCCATTACGGATGGTCTCTGGGAGAGGCGCTGGCGGGCCAGGTGGGTAAGGACGGCTCCGTTGCAGCTGCACTTCTCTCCAGAGACAGGCCCAGGCTGTCTCCTGAACACAGCCCTCCTCCTGAAGTCAGTTCCACCTTGAAAAGCAGACTCTGAGCTTCCTCCAGCTCCTCGGCCGCTGCCAGGGAAGACGGACTGCCCAGGGACATGCCCCTGCACAAACATCCCGGCTGGCAGCCACCGGGGCGAGGGGAGGCAGGGCTCTGTCGGGAAGCCAAGTTGGGGAGAAACTCAGGCCCCCGCACCCACCGTGGCAGCGGGACAACGGCTGACGCTGGGGGTACATCGCCCTGGTCCGGCTGAGAGCGGTGGGACACAGCCCCCCAGCTGGGATGGCCCCTGCTCCTCACGGGGGACAGGTAACGCTGCCGTCCTCATTCTCCATTCTCCATTCTCCAGTGAAACATTTTGATTTCCAGAAGTACTAATCAAAATCACTCTTGATTATGGCAAAAACAACCTCTGCTGAATTTTTTTTTAATGCAATTAACAAGGGTATATGGTAATTCCAAGCAATCTTGCTCTTGAGATTAAAGGAAAGCCTGCCAGGAAGCACATGAATAAAGCTTTAAGATGAGAATTTGCATAATGAAGACACTCTCTTTGTGGAGGGACTAATGGTGGTTATGTTTGAAACCTATTAACGGAAATGCCTAAAAGCCTCCACTAAAGCCAGCGCTGCCGCCGTGACCCGCGCAGGCTCCGTCGCCCCCGCTGTCCTCTGCGCTGCCGGGTCCCCGCCGGGAACCTCAGCTCCACAACACCCCCAGTTCTGCCCTCTCCCGAGCAGCGGGGTGAGCCGGGCCGGGCACGCTGGACGGGGCAGGACAGGCAGCGCGGCCCCCGCAACCCACCTTGGGTGGGTTTTTAAGCCAAAGGATAATTCTGTGTTTCTGTGCGCCGGGGCAGCCGGACGAGCAGCAGAAGTCTGTGGCAATTTGATTTCAAGGCTTACTAGGAATAATTTAAATTATTCAGCGGCAGCACCCAATATGTTCGGCACCCAGCAAAAGAGTGATGAAGGTGGAGAGGAAAACGCGACCAGCAAAACCAGCCTGCATCTGGTGGGCTCTGGGCTCCTTCTCAGCAGACACTGTCAGCACCACGATGTGGGGCCGGGCCAGAAAGGCCACCGTCCTGGTGAGCAGGAGAAGGCAAACCCTCGCCGAGACCTGCCCCACCAGGCACTGAACGCTCGAGGGACGGCTGTGCCCATCCGCCCTGCGCCATGAGACGTGCCCGGCTTCGGCTTTGCCACTTCGGCTGCCCGAAGGTCCGAACGCATCTTCTCCCCACCTCGGGTGGAAGGACAGACCTCCAGGTTGCTCCCGAAGCAGCGCTGCCCCACGCACCCCGCAGTGTCCCACAGCCCTGGGAAGCAGCTGGCGGCTCAGCCTCTGCCACCGCGGCCGCCCCGGGAGCTGCCGGCAGGTCACTCTGCAGGGACCAGACAAAAAACACATCGGGGAGGAGTTTCTCATCTGCTGCCATGTCGTGCAGCCTTTCTCACTCCTCCACAGCAAGATGTAAAACCCTGGAGGGAAGCACCCTCATCTCTGCTTTCCAACAGCCGCACCTGGTAACCGGCTTGCAGAGAGCCCGCGGAATTTACCGGCTGCACCTGCATGGAGGCTGCAAGGAAACCTGGAAAGCTGAGGGCCGAGGACAGGTGCTGGCCTCTTCCTCCTGAACTTTGGCATGTGAGAAGAGCCCCCGCTCCAGACCTGTCTGCAGGAGGATGAGCTTTGCCACCAGGCTGCTTTTCCCCCAGTGCTGTCCTTCTTGGAGCAATGGCAGCTCCCACCATCAAACTCACCAGCCTCCACCATCAAACCCACCAGCCTCCACCATCAAACTCACCAGCCTCTGCCACCAAACCCACCCAGCCTCTGTCGCCAAACCCACCCAGCCTCCACGACCACCCAGCTGGCTCCCAAAGGGACAGAAAGCGCCCTCAAATCCAGGGATATTTCTTCATGCTAAACTCTCGTCCCAACGTTCTCCTTCTTCCCAACGTTTCTCTTTCCCCTGCTCTCAGTCTCACTGACTCAAACCGGTGGTGATTACCGTACTTCCACGTTTTATTAAAAAAATGAGATGAGAAAGGCTATTAGTGGCGTGGCTCGGTTGCTGCCAGCTGATTTTGCTTCTCAAACCAGCACGGGGCTGCCGGCTCTCGGAGGCTGCAGGAACGTGGCAAAGGGGTCCTTCTCCACACGCTTGGGGACTGAGACGCGAAGGGGCAAATTTGCTGTTGGAGGGAAACAAAGTGTTTCCACACGTTTCACTGCTCTGCCGGTGTTGGTGTCAGTGTCGGTGTCGGTGCGTCGCTGTGTTAAAGCTGCGAGCGGGAGGGGGCTGCAAGCGCCAGCTGGCCCCGAGACGCCGCGGCTCTGCTAGAGACGGCCTAATCCTGGGGTGACGTACCGAGCGCCCGTGGGTGGCCACGTGACATCTGTTTTGGGGGGGGCAGCCCAGGGCCGTGCGCAGGGTTGGGTCGGGGAGCAAGGGGCCCACGCTGTGCGTCACGTCGCATCGGCCGCTGCCACGCAATGTGGCAGAAGTCGGTGTAACAGCAGGGAGGCTGTGGAGGAGCCCCGGTGCCCGGGGGACCGTCCTGTCCCTGCAGGCTGGCAGGGCACCGGCCACAGCCCCGGTGCTTGTGGCACAGCAAAGGGCCCTGGCATCTCCTGTAACGCGACTCCCACCCCGCTCTTTGGGGACGACCCCAAGGAGGAGCATGGCTGCACAGCACCATGAACTACATCACCCCCAGCAGCAAGCTCGGTGCAGGGACCGCCGAGGGTTTGATCTGCTGAATGAAAGTGTCTGGCCCCCGGGAGGCTGCAAAGCCTCAGGCTGGGCTGGAACCCTCAGCTCTGTGGGAGACCAGCAGCTCCCGGACCCGCTCATGCTCCCCAGGCTCCCCAGCAGCACCCGCCAGAGCAGGACCCCCCACCACGGACAGGCAAACACCTCTGGTGCTGGCAGCAGCCCTTCACAGCTCAGAGTGAAAAGCAAGGCCCTGGCAAAGGCAGTGCTGCTGGAGCTAGGAAAGGCTTCGCATCGGGGCTTCCCATGGGATGCCTTGGACCCACAGCCGCTGACCGGGTCTGCCCCACCTCTGGCTCCACAGCATCGTCCTCGTCCTGACTCCATGTGAAACAAACATTTCACCAGGTCTTCCACCCCAGCATGGTTGGAAAGCAGGCAGCCCTGTTCTGGCAATACAAGATGCCAATCAAAACAGTTTTCTTCAGTATCACCACTCCAAGCTTTCAAGGTTTCCAAGGCTCTCTGAGATCTCTGTGCTTAGAGCGGGTGACGTTTTCTAAGCAACTTTAATAAGACAATCGTTCTTTGAGGTTTGTGTCAAAGAGGTCTCTGCCGCATTGCCAAAACCTGCTTTCAATTAGTCCCAGATCAATTGCAGGGGGAGCAAAAGGCTGGAAGGTTTTGAGCAGAAGTATTTAAGTTTCCCCCCTTTCTGGGGAGCGCCTGAGCCCAGCTGTACCCGTGATGAGGATGGGAAGATGCTCAGCTTTCCATGCCTGGGTTGGGTACAGGGACATTGTGCCCAAGGGCTAACGAGGGCAGGGGGAGCTGAGCCTGTCCCAGCCCTCCCAGGAGCTCTGCCGCTGAGCCTAGAAAGCAAATCCCTGACCCTCCCCGGGACTCTGGGAAAATGCCCCAGGTAACCCCCAATAATTCAAAGGTGCATCTGATGGGAAAGGGAGTTGTTTCTTCTTTTCACTCTTTTGCTGTTTGTTTGTTTGTTTTTTTTTAAGGAAGAACAATTTATTATACCTAAAGGGGGAAAGGATGTAGACAGCATAATTTTTTTATTCCCAGACCCCAACCACTTTGCAAGTGGCAGAGGAGAAATTAGCACTGACCCCACTGCGCAGGTTAGGGAATGGTCAAAGGTGATTTTCTCAGGTCACGGAAAAACCAACAGTGTCATCCAGGACGCGGGTTTGTCCCCCTCCAGACGCTGTGTGCAGGGGTCTGCTGGAGAACGGGATTACTGCTCCTGCAGCAAGGGAAGGGGAGATGTGGGGTGCCGTGACCCCGCTCCCGAGCAGGCGCCAGCCTGGTTTTCTGCAGCGGAGGGCAGACGGCCATGGCCCAGCCCTGCCAGGGAAAGGCGGGCTGGGAGCAGGAGGCAGGATCTGAGCTGAAACCACTTTGGGGGCAGCCGTGGCACCAGCTGTGTGTCCAGGCGCGCTGCCCTCGGCCTTCGCCCATCCCAGCCTCACCAGGCGGAGGGTGGGAAACGCGGACCCCAACTCACTTGGTTCGTGATCCCTAGTGAAGGCCAGAAAACACAGCAAGTTCCTTTTCCTCCTATGACTGTGGGTGCAGGGCTGAAAATTGGAGTGCTTTAATGTTTTCCTGCATGCCGTCCACCAGAAACATTACAAGGTACCTTCACATTAGCCACCTGATTTCTGCTTACACGTTAAGTAATGACTACGAATTTGCCTAGGGCCAAAGACGCCTGTTTATCAACCAGACAACAAATTGTGGCATGAAAGCATTTTGTTCATAACCCAGCACGGAATAACTGATGACAAAGGCAGCGATGCAGGAGCCCAAAGAAAACCAAAGCGGGAGATTAAATGCTTATCACCTGATTCCTGATGGAAAGAGATTGCTCTCATCAGATAAAGATCAAGAGAAGATGCTGTAGTTAAAAGTAGGTAAATAGGGAATTACACGGTAAAAATGCTGGTTCATCACTTGGGATGTGCTGCTCCTGTCGTACTGCGCTACTTAAAATCGGAAGCAGAGCCGTAGTGGAAATGAAGACTTGGGCGATGCTGACAGATGGAGCGAGGCCCTGGGGGAGCGTGGGGGGTTACAGCCCTCTCCTCTGGCTGAAGGCATTTATTTGTCTGACCCTGTCACCACAGCCTGCAATGCAGGGCTCCTGCCTGGCTGCTGCTGCGGCGCAGCGCCTGCGACAGCCTGCTTGCCTTTCCACGGCGCCTCACCGTGCAAACGTTGGGCATTCGGATCGGCGTGGGGAGTTGTTTAGGATCCAGCCTCTGCCGCTCGCTGTCCGCACCCTCCTCGCATCGGGTGCGCTGGGACGTGCAGGGCTCGCCCGCCCGCGCTCCCGCTCCCCGCTGCTTTGGGTGAGGCGGCTCCGCTGCTCCCCGGAGCATCGCAGACCCAGGCGGTGCTGCCAAGGGACCGCTCCGTCCCGCCGCGGGAAGGGTCTTCCAGCATGGAGAGACAACAGGTTGGGGGGCTGCCCCCCCCACGCAGGAAGCAGCAGCAGAGATCTGCTGGAGGTAATTTTGAGCCAGTGGTGCAGGAACGGGCAGTGATTTTTAACCACGGGCTGTGGCCAGCTGGGCCAGGCCACCCCCCACCCAGCCAGGCAGCTGCAAGACCACCCCTCTTGGCTCGCCCACAGCAAGGGAAGCTGCTGGTCGAGCCTGTGGTGGGAAGCCATGCCACATCCCTCAGTCTTGTGCCCCGCTCATTTTCAATAAGGTGGGTTTGGCTCCTTGCTTTCATAGAGGAGTTTGGAGAAGTCCCCTGGGAAGCACAGTTCGGGGTCTGCATCCTCTCCCTGCTGCTCCCCGTGCCCAGCACAGGCTGCGCCCGCAACTGGGGAGGGAAATCCAGCTTCGCCCAGAGCCTGCCCCCCGCAACTGGCTGGTGAGCACCCGCTGTGTGCCCATCACCTCCCAAATGCCCTACTAGGAGGCGAAAGCAGGGTCCTGTTATGCAGGTGGGAAAGGTCTGCTGAAATACTTCTGCCGGGGGAAAAGAGTGTTTCTGTTAAGTCAATGACAACTTATCAGGACATACTCTGAAAGTTTTTGTTACAGAATTTCATGGGTTTTTTAAAAAAAATATTTCATGACTGTAATTTAAAATGTTATTTTTTAAGTCATGAAATACAGCTGTTTAATCCTGAGATAAAACACTTTTCCAGATGAAGGAGGTGTACAGCTACCTGGCTTTGCCTCCCATCACCAGGGGAACAGGTGCCTTACACCGCTTGCTACTGGTGTGGCACGAAATAATTTAAACATACAAATAGGAGCTCACCGAGTCCAAAGAGAAATCCACCAACAGGTCTCTTGCTCTCTCTGACCCTACTCGTGGAGGAAATAGCACCAACATTTACAAAACCAACGGTTTGTAAACTGTTATTTTGATTCAAGTGTTACGGCTCTGAGATTTCCTCTGCAAAAGGATCTAAATCATTCACTCAGTTAAGACCATCATTACAAAAGAGAAAGAAGGAATATACCTTTTTTTTTCCTAAACATACGCTATAACCTCACTGAAAAATGCTCTATTTTCTGCATGAGGCCAGAGACATGTACGGGGATCTGTCTGCATTTTTAAAAACACAGCTCAGTGCTGTCCTATGGATTTTTGGAAATAACGAATTCTGGTTTCCTGGCAAATAATTACACTCAAACTGCATGGCATCCGCTCAGTGTCTCTGACAGTGCGTGAGACAGTCTGTCACCAGCAGCAGTAGCTGATGCCCGGCGAGCAAGGCCAGGCTGAGCACCTGCCCCAGCTGAAGCACCCGGGTTAGAAACCAGCCTGTTTCTGGGTCAGAAAGCAGGGCTTTGCCTGGGGGCGAGGGGGGTGCCCAGGGCAGGCGTGCACCAGCTGGAAGCATCGCTCTGGATGGTTTGGCTTTGGGGGGCTGCCACCTCTTCAGCCCAGCGTTGCGTTGGCATCAGGTTGCATGGGGATTTCTCTGGCCAAAAGAACTTCCAGGGTGGGAAAATGTGCTGGGCAAGGGGGAAGTTTTACCAATTCTTGGTCTTTCTACCTTTTCATGGCACGAGAGCGTACCTCGGGGTACGCTCGGGCTCTGTAGTGAAAATTACGCAAATCTCAGAGAGGAACGCCATGTACCAGATGGCAGGATGGGACCTGGGGAGGTTTTTACTCCAAATGAGGTAGACAGGGTCTGGCATTAGCTTTGCTCAGATCACGTTGTCTGGAAAGATGACCCAAGTCCTGCAGCAGCAGGGACACCTGAATGGAGGTGGCGGGAGACATGTGCTCCACCAAGCTGCTTGCTTTCATCCCATATAGGTCATATAGAGATCTGATATAGTGATAGAGACTTTTCCCTAAGCTCCTACCCCTAAAAGCACACATTTGTCAGCAGACAACGCTTTAAGGTCACAGATTAATGTGCTGTTCAAAATCTTGTCACATATCTAATGTCCCTTCTGCAGCACAAGCAACTCCTTTGTCACCCACAGCTGGGCTGGAAACCTCTTCTGCTCGTTTAGCTTTTGCCTCATCCTCCTGGAGCCTGCACTGCAGTTACCCCTAAGCACCCAACCAGGAGCGCATCCTTCTGAAGCAGGATGTCAGTAAGATTCTTCCAATTTTGACAAGTTCTTTCTATATAGATTTCTCTGGGCATGGGCAAAGAGAGCATTTCAAAGAGCAAGCAAAACGCCGAGCAATTCTCTTTTCCCAGCACCTTCTTTGCTGGAGAAAACCTGTGCCAGCCTGCAGAGCCCTCCAACAGCAGAATTATGCTGTTCGCAGCATCCCTCCTCCTGTCTGAGCCGCCACCTCCAAAATCTTGCCAATGCCTCTGGTTTTGCTTTCTTTGGCTTTTCTACACGTACATGCTGCGCCAGCACTGAATCCCTACAGCGGACCTGGCCCACTCCTTCCCTGAAGGCGCTGCTCATGTTGTTGGGTATCTTGGGGAAGAGGAGCTCGCACTCAGCATCAGCTTTCTGCCTGTGGCCCTGGTACTCCTACCGCAATAATTTTCTGTGTTTCCTAGACAAGGTTGGAAAGCACTGAAAAAGGATTTTGGAGTGACAAGAAGACAGTTTCGTAGATATGTGCTAGCATTAACTTTATCCAGAGTGCACCAGTAGGCTGAGCTTCAGAAAATCAAAACCAAACCTGACCCTGCGCGGCTCCGCTGAAATCCCTGCAAGCGTACAGAAAGCGTTCGCCTCTCGCTTTGCGACAGCTAACGGGCTTGTATTGGGGGCCTCTGTTTTCTTCTCAAAAGCATCATTCACTCAGCAAACACGTTCTTGTGCTCGCATTCCAAATCACAGCTAGTGACTCCAGCATCTGGATCCCCAACTTTGAAGTTTCCTTTTCAAAAAAAGTCCTTTCATGTTCTGCATTTTGATATGCCACGTTCATCTTCTCCTGTTTTCCTCTATTCAAGTTCTTCCACCAGTTGTGAATTATATGTCAGTCAGATTACAAAGGAATTATTGCAAAGGTTCTCTCTTTGCCATCTGTGTTATGTAGTTTATTAAACATATGTTTTGTTATTAGAGTGGCTTCAGAAGCACTGTCTAATAAACCCCCAGTTTTTCCTTTAGTTAATTGTAAAGTCAATGCCTTAAACCTCCAGGAGATATTTTTCCAAGGAGAAACAAATTTGTTTTTAAACCGAGCAGTCCTAAAAGTTTATTCTAGTCAACACTGGAGATCAATAGACTCTTCTGTTTTATGTGCTTTAAGGGCTGGAACAGTTGCAACAGATGTAACAAAAAAATTACATTTTTGTAGAGGGAAAAAAACCCCAAGAGTTAAACGGCCATTTCCAAGCATAGATATCACTAGGGTGGTAAAAGAAAAAGTTCCAAAATACAAGCAGAAGTATGGAAATTAATTATTTCCAAAGCTATGTACATAAATATCTGGGCATGGCACATTTAATTAATGCGTATTTGTTCAAAGATCAGAGATAATTTGTAAGAAAACCAATTTAGCTTCTCCCTCTTTGTCATACGTACTAAAGACGCTATCAAAGTAAAAATTATTCTTTAAATGTATTACTTTGACTTGCTGCTGATACCTAGTAATTATAAATTTAATAACATAATAATGTGTTATAAATAAGATTTTTAGCACAGGTAAACGCTTTACACAACGCTGCTGTCTACTTCAGTTTCCACAGCAGTGCCAAACCAAGACTTTTGCTTCTACTCCAAATAATTCCCCCTTGCAACTCTCCCGGCACAACCGTGGTGAGCGACCCCGGCAAGCGATGGGCGCAGAGCCGGCGGGTGACCCAGCACCGGCACCCCCTTTTCTGCCAGCTGCGTCCACCGCTGCCCACCACAAAGCGGAGCCCGGACACCTGGAAAAACATCTGGAAAAGAGCTGGCTCCTTTCTGCTTTCTCTGCGCTCTCGGTTGGGCACCGTTGCGCAGAGACTGTGCAGAGGAGCCGCCTGCAGTGACTGCAGCCATCTGTGCAACAGTTATAAATAGCTAATTATACCGTCTAATATTACTTTCACATTTAAGTAATTATTGTAATTGCTGGTGGGATATTGTAGTCACACTTGAGAGGAGAGGTGATCTGTGAGACGCTGCCTATTAAGACACGGGATGACAACACGAAGAGTCGCCCGTCACTGCTGATATTGCAACTTTGGAGGACATGCCCAACTATTCTTATTGCCTGTTTGTAATCATGAAGGTTTTCTTCAAGCTTTTCTTACACAACGTAAAGCAGAAAATCTGGACGTGCCCCTTCTGCCTGGCCTGTAAGAGGTTACCTCGCGCTCCCTGCAAGAACACTGACCTCATACGTCAAATTTGCCATCTTTCCATGACAACTCACCAGTGCATTTCTGTACTGGCTTACCACGAGAGTGAGGACGGGAGAGGGGAAAAAATGACTGCGGAAAGCTCCTTGTTTGACTGTTTTCCTTATAATTTTGCACAAACATGTGGCTAACCCTGGATGACTCAAGCATAACTGCTTTCTGGAAAAGCCACAGATCTGTGCATTTAAAACATCAGGCAACGCACTAGCTGCAGCGAAAAGGCTGTACAGGGCGTTTGGTTTCCCCTACCACCTCAAAATACTGTAATGCTTCTGCCCCCACTGCACTGTGGGAATACGCCGGAGTCTAGCAGCACTGGAGAACGGCTTGGTGCCCTGCGAGCAATTCCTATTTCCAGCGTGGCACCCGTGGCAGGACGGGCAGCGAGGGCGGAGGGAGCACGGCAGCTCGGATGCGCAGACAGACGCGGTGTCCTATAGCCCACCGGGCGCTGAAGCGCACAGTCACATATGAAGGGAAACGCAGTGGAATTTGACCAAAGAGAAACCCAAAACCTATCATATTTTTTCAATTAAAAAGTGGGGGTTTGCTCCTGCTTTACTAGACACCCACAGCCCAGACGCACATCGTTCTTGTGCCAGTGGTGGATCCGGACCTCAGCTGCAGGAATCGCACTAAGTACCAATTTTGTTGTCTAGTTTGCTATCCTTGGTTCTTGGTAATTTGTAAACCTTCGAGCTTGCAAGAGACTGGGCTGTCTGCGACCCACCGCCGGCAGCACTGGAAAGACTGGTTCAGAACAAGAAGCCGAAAAGAAGCCAGCGAATAGAGGCAATGAAGAAATTTGATTTCTGTTGCTGCTATACTGAGGAGCTGGGGTAGAAAGCCCTGCCTCGGAAACCCGCTTCCTTCCCACCACCTGATATTTTCCTGTGGGCACAGGATGACAGCGGGGAGGTTGCCGTGGTACCCCAAAGGCCAGTTCAGTGCTCAGGTGGGGAAGGACTCCCCGAGCCTCCGTCAGGACGCTGCAAAGCTGCTCCAAAACTTTTGGGAGAGAGACAGAGGAAGGAGCAGGCACCCACTCGTGGGTCAGGAGAGCCACCACCGAAATACCGGAGCACCGGGGGAGGAACCGGAGGCCATGTGGAAAGGCTGAAGCCGTGCACCCAGTACCTCGTCTCTACGCGTCCGGTGTCGGCAGGGCTCGGCGCAGAAGAGGTTGCAAGTGCAGAGCCCGCTTACCTTTATATAGTTATTTCCACAGAGAGGCAATTTGAAGCAGCTCAGACAGGAGCTGAACTTAATGTTGTTCAGTTACCTGTGAAGCCTCGCGCTGGCAGGAATGATTTATGAACATTCCAGTGAAATTCATTTTGATACAAACACAGCCAAGGGTATTTAAGAGCTGGACCCTGCCGCCCAGTGCTCCAAAATGAAACAGAACAGTGTTTTTCTTTGCCCACCTTGCAAACAATACAGAATGCAAATAGCTTTACTGCTGACTAATCGATTTTTTTTTTTTTTAATCTAAAATCAGGACTTTATGCACAGTCTCTTAGCTCAGCCTGTCAAACCGATATCCACCAATTAAAAATGTAGCCGCTAAACTGGTGAGCAACTCTGTACCCTGCTGTTACCCTTCCAGGTGCAGGAGCAGGTGAGTACCTAACCCAAGCGGAGTCTAATTCCAGGCTGACTCATGGTAAACCTAATCTCTTCCAACAGCAAAAGCTGCTGGCAGCCCAGTTCACTCTTCATTTTGATGCTAATATCCTCTATCCAATCTGTGTTTGATGGGTGCCTCCTAGCTAATAGCAGATTTTTTTAGAAAAGACTTTCCCAAGGCCTTTTACATAATTGCTGTCTTTTTTCTCTGTACAACCTCTAAGAGGACTTTTTTTCTATTCAAAGAAACAAACAGCTTTTTAAGAGTACTTTTTTTTTTAAAGGAAACAAACAAGGAGTTATGGTAAGCTTTGCATTGATGTTAATCCCCCCCCAGCATGTTTTTTTCCCCTATCTTCCTAGTCACTGTCCATCTGGGACTGATTTCTGGGTTAGACTATTCTGATCTGCAGAAATAGCAGTGGGACTAAAGAAGAGTGAGAATACAACCAGCAGCCCGAGAAATTTGGGTCACACAGAGAACCCACTAATCCAACAGCTCAGTAAGCAGAGAGACAAAACCAAACTCCTTTCACGACGACGACGACTCTGTGACTCCCTCTGTTTTGGATTATCTGAGACACCGGCTTCTAGGGAGCTTTATACCTGCAGCATCGCACATTTTGTTTAAACATCGTTGTGACAGTTTCTCACAGAGAGACATACGCTGCATTCTGAGATGCTTTAATCACCGGTATTGTCATCTAATGACAGGTTTAGAGCCATCAGATCTGTCAGATACCTGTGCAGGAGCATCCCCAGCCGCCGAGCGGGGGGAGAAGGGACAGGCGCTATCGGGGGACGGTAAGAGCCCAGGCGCGGGGGCTCGGGGGGAAGGGGGGGGGTCAGGCA
>VYZW01017482.1:0-12904 GCA_013401315.1 Balaeniceps rex
CTCCCTGGGCGGCGGCGGCTCTGGCTTCTCCCGGTGTCGGCGGCCCCCGGCCGAGGAGTAAGTGCAGGTGAGCGGCGGCACGGGGCGCTCCCGCCAGCCCTCCTCGGCCCGCCCCGCGGCACCCGGCCCGCTGCCCCGGGGCTTCTGGGCTCCCTAAGCGTCGGTGGCCCCGGTGCTCCCTGCGGTGCCGGCCGCTTCGAGCAGCAGCTTGGGGTGGGCGGCCCGGCAGCGCCCCTCGGTCCCCCCCGCCTCCAGCGCGGGCCAGCGGGGCGGGGCTGGGCTGGGCTCTGCTGTTCCCGGGCGCTCCTCGGGAGGGTCTGGGGCGAAGCTCAGCCTTCCTCCGCGGACCCGCGAGGGTTTGCCCCCCGTGAGCTCCCCCGCCAGGCAGTGGCCGGGTCTCTGTGCTGTTGTTGCCCGCTTTAATAAGTGCACGGCTTTCTCTCCTTGCTGCCCCACGAAGGTTGAGAAGTCACACTCCGTCCTACTGCGATGAGTCCCTGTTTGGTGCTAAGCCCGAGGGTCCGGCCTGGGCAGCTTCTTGGATGAGGAAAGAAGACATAGCCAAGCTGCATCCACTGCTCTGGAGCCCTCCGCCCGCCCCCCAAAACCAGCTCAGCCTTTCCCCCCGCTCCAGGGAGACACCCTTGAGAGCCATCCACCCGCGAGCCCCTGTGTCTCCGGCAACAGCAGGCTTTGAGGCGGGCGGTAAGGGCAAGTCCTGCGTCCAGAAGCGTCCTGAGAGCGATTTGTGCTCCAAAGGCCGGGGTGCTCCTGGCAGAGGACGTTCCCAGTCTGTCAGCCGGCTGAACACCTCCTCAGATGGGCTCCACCTGGCTTCAGACAATGCCAAGAGAGAAAGGTGTAAAAACCAGAGCCCTCCAACAGCCCCTGCAACCCCCCAAGGCCCTCTGATGCGGGGTCGATCAAAAAGCGTGTCTGGACCTTCTTTGGCCATGAACTCCAAGGCAGTGGGTGGTTGCAAACCCAGGCCTCCCTGGAAGTGAAGCCAAATGTCCCTCTGGACGTTAAGTACAGTCTTAACCTACCCGAGGTAGGGCCTGACCTGGTGAGTGAGTCCGTGAGGACCCTGGGGACTCCCGTGGCTGCAAACGAAGGATGGGGCTGCTCCACATGGGAGGATGAGCTGGGAACTGAGGGCGACCGCAGCACCGGAGCGGGACAGGCTTGGTGGTAACAGCAGCTTCCGTTGACTGTGCAGTGGTCGTCAGATGAGGAACGGTAACGAGTCAGGTTCCTTCTGTCCAGGAAGTCCAGCCAGGAAGTCAGAACAGCCAGAGACAGGACTGCCTACAGCGTAGCTCCAGGGCCCATCCAGGAGAAGGACCAGGCAGAGGTACACCTACAGTGTAGCTCTGGGGGACAGCAGGGCCTGAGCTCAGGTGGAGCTCCCAGACCAGGGAGCAGAGGGTGCTACTGGGGTGGAGGTCCCGGGCGAGGCTGGCCAGGGCAGTTAAGGTCTGAGGGCCCTGACGGGGACCTCCACTGACCAGTTCTGGGGAGAGAGGAGTCCTGCTTCGTCCTGCTTGTCACGTACAATCACAGGATTGCTTGGGCTCGACGGGACTGCAGGAGGTCTCTAGCCCAACCTCCTGCTCGAGGCAGGTGAGCTATGGTGAGCTATGCTGCTCAGAACTTTATCCAGTCAGGTGGTGGAAACCCTGAAGGACAGAGGCTGCACAACCTCTCTGGCACCGCTGCCCACTGCTTGACTGTCCTTGAGGTGAAAAGTTTCCCTTTATATCTAGGCAGAGCCTTTCTTGTTTCGGTTTGTGTCTGTTCTCTCATTCTGCTGTGCACCTGAGCACAAAGCTTGGCTCAAACCTCACAGTCACCTCCTCTTCATAGGTACCAGGAGGCTGCTCTGAGTCCCCCCGAAACCTTCCCTTCTCCAGGCTGCACGAGCCCCACTCCCTAAGCCTCTGCGCACGGAACGTGTGCTCCAGCCCTGATCATCTTGGTGGCTCTCTGCTGGCCTTGCTCCATTTCATCAATGCTTTAATGGTCTCCTTTGGCAAGGAAGGAGAAGGGAGGACAAGCAGAGAGGTGAGGAATGGCATCGCCCTGCGTGCTGCTGGTGGTGGGATGTCCCCGAGCTGGATGGGGTTTTGTGACAGAGAAGGATCTGCCACAGGGATTTCAGCAGCTTCTGGTGACGAGGACATGCTGGGTGGACACATAATTCTGTGGTTTGTACTGAGGGTTGTGAGGTGCTCTCATAGCAACGCCATGCTCAGCACCAAATAAATGATTCAAGGCAAATCTGCTGGGGCCTTGTGTTTGGTCCACAGGATGCTGCTGTGCAATCCAGGCACAGCTAGTGTCTCCAAAGACTGTCTGAGCAAAGCAGCTCCTCCTCAATTTCCACTCCTGAGGTGGGAAAGAGCAACTTGATCTTTAGGAATACAAGTAGGGAGGAAGACAAAGGACGCAAGCCGGGTGAGTCGGGGTTTGCAGCCAGTGTCACTGCTGCCCTGGGAAGGGAGACTGCAGTGATGAGCTGCTGAGGTCAGGGAACGTAGGGGAGTCGCTGGGAGTCTGGTAACTCCCTCCCACACAAAGGGAAACATTCTCTCAAATTCACCCAAGGACAAACGGAGCCAGGTTAAGGGCATCATTCTGCCCAAAGAGATGATTTTATTGCCACCTCGAGTGGCAGCAGGATTGGGCCTTGACCCACTCCGGCAGGTGAAGGGCACTGAAGCTAGGAAGACCAGCCAGAAGGGACGCTCCTGGTCCAGTCCCATTGTCAAGAAAGGTTATTCTTGCTTTTGAAAGGCAACAGAGCTCAACCTAGAATGGTGAGACATGTCATCATGCCACTGCTCTGATGTCTTCTGCTGTGACAGCCAGCCCTGGCAGACTCAGGCCTTAGTGCAAGTGCTGTCTCAGTTATTGCTTGTAATCTGGGAATGCTGAGCCCCAGGGGAGCAAACAGCCATGCTGGGAGGAAAATGGAGGACAGAGGATGGATTTTGTGCTTATTTCTTTGCCTTCTTGCCCTCTCCCTTTTTTCTTCGTCTTTGATGTGAGGAGTGTCTGGAACAAGCAGCTTTTCTGGATGTGGGTGGCAGCACAGGTCATGGCCCTCTCCCTCACATCCCACTCATTCTTCTCCTGCTGGGTTCAGTGCTCCTCCTCAGTCCAGGAACAGTAAGTAAGCACAGTGTTTATCCTTTGGGCCAAGCCTTTTCCTTGGTGCAGACAGCATGAAGTGCCTCTCGCTTGGCCTGGCAAGACAGCAGATGCCAGTTACTGCAGGCTTGAGGGCCTTCAGCAGGTTCTTCCTGCACATCCCTATGGAGGGATCCTTTTACCTATCCCAAATCTGGGTAGAATCGCCCTTGGCTGCTGAGCTGAGCCTTCCTAAAGGGACCAAAAAAAGGAAATGTGTCTGAATAGGACTTTTCAAGAGGTGCCAGGTCCAAATACCTTCGTGCTCCTTTGAACTTCACCCCCTAGCTTCCCTGCATTGCAGACAGCCTCTGTCCTCTGATGGGGACTCTGATCGAGTAAGGCACATGCAGGTCAGAGCCTGCTTTGCCACTGTGCTGAAGAAAAGGCCACATCTGCGGTTTGGATGGGGCTGAGCCTGAGCCGCGAGCTTTGCTGAGAAGCAGGTTCTATCAGTGGTGCTGTAACCCAGCTAATATGCTGTGAGCTGTTGGGAGCATGGGAAGAGCCAGGCCCTGTCCGCCTGCAGAAGGCCAGGGACAGGTAGTTTTGGTGGCACTGGGCAGCAGTTTATTCCTTGCCCAATGCACTAGTGAGCCACGCGGAGGAGGAGGGCTAGGGGAGCCAGCAATTCTGCGGCTTGGTGCTCCAGCTGCCCTGGCAGATATGAAGCAAGAATAACCTGACATTATTAAAAACCTGAGAAGGTGAGAATCCTTAATGATTAGCATCAAGTGTTCAGACCCCTTCCATTGTGGTAATCCAGCAGCTTTTCTCCACCTGGGTAAAAACTGTAGGGACATGAAAGCAATTAGGGCCTTCTTAGAGGAGGTGTTGGGGGTGCTGACATGAATCTGAGCCTGTTCAGCTTAATTTGGATGTCGGCACAGTGACATGCAAGCTGTTAAGCCTGCAGGTCTCTCAAGTGGGCTGGGAGAGAAACTGAAGTGTGATTTGGACACTAGATGGAGACAAGAGGGTTAAGGATTGATGCGGAAGCGGGCACCCTGTTCCCTAGCAGCAGGTGGATGAGTCAGATCCAGTGAGGCAGTTGTCACCAAACTGGGGTAACTGCCCCAAAGTCTAAGCAGCAGAGAACTGCTGAACCCAAAAGCAGGACACAAATTGCAATATTGGAGTGCTGGAGTACTTGAAAGATGAAGCCTCTTGAAGAGAGATTTTTATCTGAAAAACAAGTTGACAGTGGCTTGTATGGCCAGTGGTGGCCAGTTTACCCCCACTGCTGTGTTCAGGCTCCATGGAATCAATGGGGGAAACTAGAGCCCATCGTATCAGCCACACGGTTTCCTGTCCCACACTGGCCCAGGTTGTCACCACGGGCTTCCAGGCCGTCAGGAGGTTGGAACTGGCACTTCCTCACTATTTACACCACAAGGACAATGTTGGTTAAAATATAAATGGGTATAAATGGGTTGCTTGGATTTTTGTACTGCTACTGCCCTGTCCTCTTGTTCTACCAGAGCTGTTCAGTCCAGCATGAGAGCAAAAGATGCTCCATTACTGTTGTGGGCTGCCCTGCCTGTAGGAGGTTGGTGCTTATGTGGAGCAAACACCAAGTCTGAATAAAATGAGATGGGGGAAATGTTCAGTTGTTTCCTAGCTCCATGTGCACCCTGTCCAGTGTCACTGATACTCAGCTCAGGTGAGAGTTGTTGATCTAGAGGCCTGAATCACAGCTGGGTATGTCTGCCTGCTGCTGCTGCTCTTATTTCTCATTTTTCTATCTGCTCAGCACTGTGATAAATCACACTCTCTCTACCTTTGACTCAAGCCTGACTCCTTGTCTTGTGTCTGTTGGCAAAGTACCAGCCAATCTGGGAACTGCTTAGCTTCCAAAATTAGCCATGCCCAACCCTAGGTGCTACAAACAACTACAGAAGATGGTTTTACGTGTGAGCAGTATTATGTTTGCTCTGCTTAGCCCATACCAGCTCCCTTGTTTTTCAGCACACGCCTTGCCCAATCTGCAGTAGCCTCGCTGCTCTGCATTCTGGCTAGCGTGCAGCTTCTCCAAACTGGCACAGCGCTTTGCAGAGGTGGTTTCAGAGCTGAGTCAGTGGATGGAGAGAAAAGGCGGTCCTGTGAGTAAGCTACTTGCTTGGTGGTTGCAATTGTGTTGCTATAGGGCTGCTTTCCACTGAGATCAGCAGTGTTGTGATGGAGCAGGTACACTCTGAAAAACAGCATATGCATCCTGCCAGGAGCTGGCAGGAGCCAGGTAATTACCTGAAGCAAGCAGCAGCCTGACCTGATGGCACTATGACAGGTTTAATCTCCTCCCACAGCACCTTTCTGAGAGCCAGCACTGATTCTCAGTGCTCCAGTACAAGTGTATTGAGTTACGTCCTTAGGTGCCGAGTGTCCTGCTGTAGCTTGGCATGCTCGTTTGGGGAAGCCCACAGCTCCTGTTTCTGCTGCTTGGCCACTTCCCGCTTAGGGTCTGCAGGATGCAGGTCTTTTAAGTCTTTTGGCCAGCTCTTGCAAGCTGTTTTTGAGATCTCTCATCACATTGTCCTCCTTGTAAATCCAGCACTGGAGGATGACACCAAGAAAGAAATACCACTGAGAAGGGGAGGGCATGGTGAGGCATCATGTGGGCAGACGAAAGGCTCATTTGCAAAGATGCTGGTAACTTGAGATTGGACACTGCTGCTCTGGTAGCAAGGGGAATGCTCCAGCTGGACAGAGGCCTCACCTCCCCATTTGTAACACTGACAGGAGTCCTGCTGGTGGCAAAATCAACCAGAGCCACTGGGCAGAGCCTGGTGGCTTTATCAGGCTGGATGAGGCTCAGCGAGACTATCCTGGGGACCTGGCTCAGTGGGTTGCCTGCGAGAGAAATGCTCCGCCTGGACCAGTGGAACAGATTTATTCGTTATGTGCTGGGCCGCTTGCTTCCAGCTTGAGAATCCTCACCTGGGGCTGGGCTGCCCTTCCTCAGGGCCCATCTCTTCCCTGCAGCCACCGATGCCCCTGGACCGGGGCCTGGGGACAGAAACATGTCCTCCTCGAGGCAAGGCCGGGGGCAGCGGCCCAGCCCAGGGCCGTGGGGTCCCGGGCCGGGGGCTCCCCTCGGGGTGGGCCTCGGCGGGCCCGGCGCTCCCGCCCTCCGCCTGCGTCCCGCCGTTGCTAGGTGACCGCTCCGCTCACCTCTGACCCCAAGGGTGGGGCCTCAACGCAGCCAATGGCAGCCCGCACTCCTCTCTCCAAGAGCCCGCCCCTTCCTTCCCGTCGTAGAGGCGTGATGTTATTAGCCCACCACCACCTCGGGCCAATCAACATCCCCGACTGGCCGGAGTGGCAGCACCGCTACCCAATGACGAGACCTAGTGCGGGAGGGAGGAGGAGGAGGAGGCGGGAAAAATCCCGATCGTCTCGCAGGGACCGAGGGCCGGCGGTGGGCGGGGCGGGGCGGGCACGGAGCGTGGATTGGCGGGAGGGAGGGAGGCTCAGCCTCTCCGGGAGAGGCCCGCGACGCCGCGGCNGGCGGGGCCGGTTTGTGCGGGCTGGGGGTGGCGGGGCCGGGAGGGCGCCCGGGGAGGGCCCCGGGCCGAGGCCTCCACAGCGCGGTGACAGCCCCGTCTCGGTGTCCCTCTCTCCTAGGCCGCGGGAGGAGCCCGGTTCCGGCCGCTCTGTCTGCTGCCCAGCCGCGAGTGTCCGCCGCGAAGGCTCGCGTCCCGGCCCTCGGTGCAGCCCTGCGGGCGCGGGGCGGCTCGGCACGGGGCCCGTGCTCGGCAGCGGCGCGGTCGGCCTGTTGCTGTGGGAGATGCGGCCTCCGCCGTGACTTCTTCCTGCCCTCGCCACGGCCTGCAAGGAAGGAGACAGGGAGAGTAACAGCTGCGTGGCGGCACTGGTTGTGGAGCGTCCCTGTAACATTGTCCAGGGCCTGCTTGATTTTTCTTTTCCGCCACCTTTTAGAGAAATCTGTGACTTTGTGACAGTGACATCACCCAGTAAAAAAGCCTACGGGAACTTAATGTGTGCAGACTCAAACTGGCCTCTTTTTCTCCCTCTTTCCCCTCCCCACCTGAAATCGAGGTGTTTTGGCATGACAGGGGAAAGAGCTATGTGTGACGGTGACACCTAGCATCATGCTGGCTCTGGATGCATCACGCCTGCCTGCTTCTTGTTGTGCTGAGTGGTCAGGAGTTTGTCAAGAAGCACTTTCTTTTGCGTCAGTGCTGTACTGTGAGCCGTGCACTGACTGGAACAGGCAGCCCAGACCTGACTTTTTGAATTTAGCTTTTGTATAAATACTGCCATTGAGTCTAGGATCCTGCGCTGCTTTTCGAAAGCAAATAACTAGATCCTTTTTTGAGCTGTGGTCTCTAGAGATGGGTACACATACCTTTATATTATTATGTCTAGAAGACACCCCTGATAGAAGACTTTCTGGGGAGAGTTTTTGACATAAGTGTTTTGCAAGTGGAACTGAAAAAGGCGTTTAAATTTAAAGTTCTTGGAGTAGGAGCCTCTGAAGGGACAGGATGGCTGTGAGCATGGATGATGACGTTCCCCTCATCCTCACCCTGGATGACAGTGGAAGCAGCACCTCTGCCCCTCTAGATGACCTGGATCGGGAGGAGCTGCCTAATGAAAGTAAGATTGCTTTGTTGTTGTTTCCTGCCCGCTGTGATGGCCTTGCTTGTTTTTCTCTTTGTGGTGGCTGATCTTTCTTGCGCTTGCTGGGACCTGAAACTCTCGGAGCTGTCATTCAGCATCCCAGTGGCTGCCTGAGAAAATCAGATCAGGAAGTTGCTTATTCTGTTGCTTGTTTACTCACAGCACCCGTGTTACGCCGAGAGGGTGGAGGACACTGGATGGACGGGTCCTACCAATGTCACTTCTAACACACATTTTTTGTGGTTTCCATGTAATAACCTGTGACCTCGTTGTCCTTAAGCTCAACTCTTCTTTCCTGCACATTGGCCCAGAGCATCTCCTTTTCTTGGCACTGACCCGCCGTGCTGTACTGTACCACTGGCCCGAGCTGTCAGGTGCAGCAGCTGCAATTATGTCACATAGTATTTTCCTTGTGCCATAAAGCATCTCTCCTTTGCAGCTGTTGTTTTGCCTATTTCTAGTTTACATTCTCATTTTTGCAGTAAGGAAAGTGATACATGTTGATAAGTCCCTTTAACATCTTTATCGTATTCTTATCAAAGAACCTGGAGTACTTTTAGACAATATATTCATACTTCTGTTAGCCCCAGGTATTTAGTGGGACAGAGCCAGCCTATGAGCATTGGGAGGGGGAAAGCAAAAGCCACCATATCTTAGAAGCATTCCTTCCTCCTCGGTACATCTTCATCAAAGCCATCGCACTAGGTGAGATGGGAACAGCAGATGTGTTTAAGCATGTTCAGTGAGTTTCTGTTTTACGTTATACCTCACTGAATGTATTTGGGCAGTTTTGTTCAACACATCCCTTTGACTTCCAATTGACATTGCAGGTGTATGTACAGGTCTTGTGATCCTATTCAAGCCCTTGCTGCCACAAGCATA
Organism: Balaeniceps rex; assembly: GCA_013401315.1. Lineage (NCBI taxonomy): Eukaryota > Metazoa > Chordata > Aves > Pelecaniformes > Balaenicipitidae > Balaeniceps > Balaeniceps rex. Next base: position 8,719 of record VYZW01017482.1, read on the forward strand.
ACATTTGTAACAAATAAATGGTTTCCTGGCCTGGCATCCCTTTTTTCTACATTATACCTCTGTTCCATACTGCCTCTGTGACTCTGTGATTTGATTTCTCTCTTGCGGTCATACGGTCATTTTCTCCTTCTGTGACTTCCTGAGGCAGTAGCTAGTTTCTGACAATCAAGATTCCTCTTCGCTCCTCCTCCTCCTCTCACACCCCTGCAATACACATCCCTGGCTAAATTGCCCAGTTGACTTTCTCCAAGCTCTGCTGCATCGCTGCTCTGTCGCATCTGCTCTATTGCTTCTGTTTGTCTTCTAAAGTTTAGCTTTCTATTTTTAAGTTAAATAGAAGAGAGAATGCTTCCTCTGTCCACTGGTGTATTCATAGGCTTTCTTGTGACTAATTTTAATCACTATTCTCTCATTCTTCTACCCACCTCCCATCCCTTTAAAGAAGAAGTTGTGTGAGGTTTATCATTTGGTTAAAGCCAATACAACTGTGTTAAAGCACAAGTGTGAGAATGAACATATTAATAAATAAAAATATTGCACAGTCTGCTTCCCTTGAAATACAGGGAAATTGTTTAAGGACCAATTTTGTGCTTCTTAAAAGATCGCTGTGTGGTTTTTGAGAATTCATTTCCTGGAATTCTTCGAATGAAGGTCTCTTGGTATTAAAGAACTGTTATTTTGCTATATGTTTTAATCGCTGTTAAAGTTGAATTGACTGAAAAAATATAAAGCTTATTCTATGCAAGTGATACTGAATGATACGGAGCCTTCTGAAGTCAGTGGGTACTGCGAGAGTGGGATGAAAGATTAGAAGAGGAAGGCTGGCATAAACAACTTGAAAGGCACATTTATCTCTGAGAAGCGGGAAGCTTAAATTAGTGAGTGAGCAGACTAACGCCATCACTTGCAAAAGTAAGCTTGTTTAAAAAACAGAACATGTAGTCCAGCTTTCCTCTTTGCCTGCGAAGAAAATCTACTGTGAAATGCAGAAAAGTTGTGTCTCATGGAGGCTGTGAGGAATTCAAATGTTTCCCCTCTGCTCTGGCTCCACTTCTCTGCTGAGCACTGAAATGACATTAACAGAACTGTGTAATTGCACGTTTTTATTCAGAGGCTTGTCTTTTTCAGGGAAAAAGAGTATGTGAGAAGTCCTTTTCAGGAGAGGGAGAGCCTGCCAGGGTGATGATGAGGGGACAGCATGGGGACAGGAAAACGCAGGAGGCTGTTTCCTTCTGGTTTTGTCCTCCTTATGCCTAAATTCTCTTAATAGAATATTCAGTCAGAATTTGGAGGAATAGCTCACTTGTTACTGTGCCTGACCATTGACTCCTAGGGATTTGGTGGCAGGTTAAACACAAAGCTTTTATTTAAGTGTGTCCCCAAATACCATCTGGAGCTGTTTGCAGTGAAGGACCCATCATCCTCTTCCCAGGTGACACCGAGGGAAAGACAAAGTGGGTGTAACCACCCTTATGTTAAATCACATGTCCACGGTTGATAATCATTAAGTTGCACTCTTGTTTTGTGTCGCTATGTCAATGAACTTCTCTAAATTTTAATCCGTATTCCAGCATGCCACAGCCGCCTTGCTAAGTGCTGTGTATCTGTGTGATTTCAGTATATCAACTCTCATGTTTTTTAAGGAACTTCTTGTGCTTTTTTTAAAAAAAACTTGATCCATGATGTAGCTTTGTTACAATCAGGTCCTTGGATAAATGAATTTGTAGTTTTGGACTTCTGGTGTTGATTGTCTGGAAATGTAGACAAGTTACTGGGTTGAAATAAGTAGTAACAGGGTTTTCTGAAAGCAAGCCTGTTGCAGAAGTCAAAAGAAAGGACTAAAGTGCAAGAGTGTATTCCTTTCCGAACCTTGCAGAAGAGTCCTCTTCTGGATAAGTGAATGTCTTGGGGTTAGAATAAAAGAAAGCTAAATGAGAAAACGGTGTGGAAAATTACATTCTTAAAGAAAATGTCCAGCTACAAAAATTAATCTCCCTAATCATACAGCTCTTAAGCACTTAATGTGAGAAAATACTTGCATGGGGAGGAATATTAAAACTCTGCTTTCCTTGGCTTGTGCTGGGATACACATCTTCCAGGGAGCTCCCGTTTACAGCCACAGCGAAAGGTCAGAATCCTGCAGAGTTGACAGGAATTCAGACCACATCCAGAAAAATGTGGTCCCTGTGGTGCCAATGGTTTTCTGACTACACCGTGTAGGACTGTGGTGCTGGGTAATTTTTCTTTCAAGCTCCAACAGCTGAAGGAGAGAGAGAGAAGCACTTTCATCACTTGAATCCGCGCTAATTAATATGATGCTGCCCTTCCCTCGTACATCTTATCTGAGAATCTCCGAGTGCTGTACACACTCTAATTAAGCTTCCCAGCACCTATCTGAGGTGAATGACTAATATGAACTGAATTTCTGTAGAAGGCAAAAACGGGGATGCAATCCTTGCATGACCTTTCCCCAAATTGCGTACTGAAAACAGTGAGAAGTAGCCGGGGTTTAGTGATTTACAGTCCCTCGCCCGAACTCCTGGGAAGCGTTTGAACGGGGTTCTCAAAATATCTCAAAGTGCGAGGTATGTTTTCCATACACAAAGGCAGCATGGATAGCCTTGAAACTCTAGGACAGTGTCTCTCCTTGAGCTGATGGGAACTATAAGCAATAAATGAGTGCACATTGATTTATCCTGTATTAGATCAGATACAAGATTCTCCTTTGCCTCCTGCATGGAAATTGCTGTAGCCTCAAGTGGAGTTTCAGTGTGTTCAGAGCAGAAAGTACAGCTCAAAGTGTTGTACAGGGAACAATATGATATTGTATGTCTGTTTCTCCCACACAATGGATTATGGCAAGTGGAAGAAGTCATCTTTAAACTCTGGGTTTTTACAAGAAAGCAACTGCATCTGCTATTGAGGTAAAAATGAATTACTGTGTATTTGTGGGGAGGTGGGGGGAGCAACTGCAACAGCAAAGTGCAATGTTTTCTAGAAGGATTGTTGGAAAATTGGAAGTTATAACTTTGAATGTTGAGGGTTCAGTTGAGCCTTTGCAATCTTGGTTTCTGCTGCCTGAAGAGTAAATTGTCAGGAAAACTGGAGCCAGCCTGGCCTTTTGGGTAGAAAGAGGATTGTTGACGAATGTGCCCACATGCCTGTGCACTGCTGTGAAGAAGGTGGCCCAAAGTGTGTAAAGAAAATGACATTTCACTGTTGGTGAAGTTGGAGGGGCTGCCCAAGGTGTGCTTGGTGAGGAATGTGACTTTGGCCAAGGAAAGCAGTGACTGCCTCTGAGACTGTTGGTTGTGCCTCTGAAACGGAGTCTGGTGTGTGCTGTGCTTCCTGGAGCTGCTGGAAGGAGGGAGGGCCTCTTCCCCTGCCTTGCTTCTTCAGGTCAACCCGGTTCCTTGGTGAAATGCATGAAGAGGCTTTCAGCAAAGCTGTTCTTTTTGTAATTGGCTGATAGAAACTGATGTGATGGTCCTGGACACAGAGCCTAATTACGGCATTAATGGATGTTATAAAGAACAAACTCATCTATTTTTTAAAGATTCATTTACTAATCCACAGGTAGTCACGCTTGTGGGGGTGGTCCAGGATTGGGGGTAATTAACGTTGTTCGTTTGAGACATGTGAGCTGCCCGGATTTTGATGTGTTCAGTAATCAGTGCAACCTGAAGTAATTAACTCTTCTGTGTTGGATCTGATTCCAGAACATGTTTGCGTCAGCAGTGAGAGAAAGTAAGTCTGTCCGCCTAGTCCACAGCTTTAACTCATCTGGTCAATGAGTCCCTGCTCTTCAAACATCTCTGTTGCCTTCTTCCTACTGCTGCTTCCTTTAGTGCCATCCGTGGATCAGAGAGATTTCCAGGTGTAAAACAAGTGTACATTTTCTGATGGGCTAAGGGAATGAACAGAGAATAAATACCTGACCTTTGGGCAAATGCTGCAGCCACACAATCTCTTAGTAGCTGTGCTTCTTCAGGAACCACTTTAATAGCTGTGAAAACATTCTTGCTTTGCTACCTTTGAAGGAAAATAGGCATTTTAAATGTCAGCCATCTAGTAGATTTAATAAATCCTTCAGGATCTGTAGTTTTTGATCCTTGTGTGAAAGTAAGGATTTCGAAGATGGTTATTTGGACTTGGGCACTAGTTATGAAATGCTGTAGCTAATTGG
>VYZW01017482.1:19288-65311 GCA_013401315.1 Balaeniceps rex
TCCAGCTGGTTATTTAGTTAGGTAGTGGTGAGTCACTGCAGAAATAGGAAAATGCTGTTGTTCGTTGCCCATTTGCTTCTTTTTCATGGTGCAGAGGGGAACATTGTTTCTCTGGGGTGCTGAGCACACCAGGAGTACTGGAAATGTGATTGAAGAGAGGAACACTTGCTGAGACTGGTTTGCTCTGTGGCTCTGCCTTGTTACCTGCAAGTAGTATTAGATGCTCTGCTTTTTCTGAACTGCTGGCAGGTGCAACCAAGGGACTGCTTTGGTCCTGCCTGTATTAAGTAAATGCTTGTGAGCAACTTACTGAGGAGAGTTGTGGCATTGGGGTCGGGGGGGGGAGCGACCAAGGCAAAGCCCCTTCCTTTCAAATACAAGGCCGGTGGCAGGACCTTATCTCTAGTGGTTGCAAAGGGGAAGACTTCAAAACATTGAAAATTATTCATATACTTTGAGAGAGCACCAATGCATACAAGCCGAAAATGCTAATGAAAGCTTTAAAGCTATTGGAGAGGCAGCAAAAAGTCACAGTACAGACATGCCTGTGCTGGCTAACGTGNATTTATTAAAAAGCCAGATAACCTGGTCATTGTATGATCTATTCTTCCATTCCCGCAGTAAATGAAGTAGAGATTAAACAGCTGATTCTAAAGGTAGGCGTTTAAAAATCAGCAGATGACTCTTTATTCTTCCTTAAGGCTGCAGGTGAGGCAGTCTGAATATTGCTGTGATAGTGACTTTCTTCCAGCCCCAAAAGGTATTTCCAGCAGGTGGGAGATTGCAGGCCAGCCAGGCAAACGAGGTTTCCAGGCAAAATAACGGGAAACCAGCAACAGCTCTTCTCAAATCTGGATTTAAAGGACAGTTTTTCATGTCAATCAGTGTGGGTTTATGAAAAAGTGAGCATCATATGAACCTGAAGTCATGCATTGACTTACTTTGTGAGGTTACAAGATAGAATGACAGTGTTTTGAGAAGATATTTGTTTTGGCACCCGTGTGGCATTTTGATTGAGGAAGTGAATAGTACGAATCAACACTGTGTAGCTAATGTCTCTGCAAGCTGGCTGATGGACAGGTCTCAAAATCCAACTGGTTATTGGGACTGGTTAGTGAATAGGTACATTATTAGCAGAGACTGTCACAGGGGTTAGATTTTGTCCCTGTGCCAACTGCAACATTTCTTTCTGATCTGGAAGGGGGAAAAAAAAAAAAGCAGCTATTTCTGATCAAGTTAGGAAATGCCGTAGGTTGAGGGCATAGTAAGAGTGAGGAGGGGAGCTTAGTGATTAGAACTACTTAGTAAGATGGATGCAGGCAAGCCATGTGTGTATTGCTATGACCAGCTGTAGGGTCGTGCATCTGCAAGGGTGGAGAGGGCTGCCTTGGCGAGCAGAGAGGCTGAGCTGAGTCTGATTTAATGAGCAACTGAGCTGAAAGTGAGCATGCGGGGCACTTGCCCAGTGAGTCAGTGAGTGTATTGCTTGATCCTTCCAATAAGAATAATGATTATGGTAGGTAGGTAGGGGATGTTGCCATCCGTGCTGGCTCTGGAGTAATCAACGTGTTCATGCTTGGCATGTTTCTAGTGCCCTCGCTCCAGCTCATCCAAGATCCAAGAGGCTTAAAGGTAGCTTCAGTAACTGGGTAACAGTGGAATTGTGTCTGTTGGTTGAAGCTGGGGAAATTCAGACAAGGAATAAGGCATGTATTTGACAGTGTGGTTAATGTTTGGAACCACTTCGTCAGAGTTGGAGAGGGTTCTGCAGCACTGGAAGACTTTTGAGGTCAAAATCGTCCATTTGCTGAAGATATGGTTCTGTATGAGGACTGTAGGACTTGAAGTAAGGATCAGTTGAGGGAAAGCCCTCTGGCAGCTGGTTTGCAGATGTCAAACTAATGGTTTAACTCCTTCCTTCCTCTCCAGCCATTACATGTAACCTCTTCAGTTCCTGCCAGCAGCGGTTACTACCAAACGTGCAGAAGTCTTTTTTTTCTTAATGGAGAGCTGTTATGCAGCACTAGAGGCTGGGGTTTTCCCCATTTTTTTACATGCATCTTCCTCTGAAGTTGGCAGCTTCTCTTTCCTGGCTGAGACACAATGACAAGGCAGAGGAGATGCAGCAGTGTTGTGTTTCAAAAGAACTGGTGCGGTGGAGTCTTGGTCTAACACCACAAAATGCAATTACCTACTTCTCACTACTGTACCACAATAAATAACTTTCGTTGGTCTCAGCCTGTTGTGGTAAGACATTAGAGTTTGGCCATGATATTTAACTTAATTTATCTCAGCTTCTTGCTATCCCTCTCTCTTTAGGGCAGAAAGGTCAGTATGGCACATACCTTATTACTGCCTACTCCGTTCTAGTCCTGCTCCAGTGCTGGGTGGCCATTCAGGAGGTTTGTTGCCCAAACTATGTATGGTTTCTCACATAAGGGAAGTGCTTCCTCTCTGCTTCCTACTGCTAACTTTGCGACTTCCCCAGGGAGCTGCTGGCGGCTGGAACTGGCAGTCGGACCTGGCAGCACACTGCTTGCATTAAAAAGGCCAGATTGCAGCTTAATCAAACATCTTTCCAAACTGCATCAGGAAAATCTAAAGGCTCTGCTTTGGAGAATTGAAATGAGGAACGTGCTCTTAAAATGCTGACATTGTGTTGTTACTGATGCTAAAGCAGATCTTTAACATGTTAAAATCATGAGGCATTGGTTTCCCTCTTTGGAACAAAAAGAGGAAATTCCCTCATGTAACAGGATGTGTTAAAGAAATGTTATATCTGAGGGATTCTGATATTGTCTCTTTCCCTTTCTGTTACTTCCTCAAAAATTATGAATTATAAATGTGTGTGTGTGTATTTCATGTCTGGCCTCTCTCATGAGCCGTAGCCTTAGGCGGAGCTTGTCTCGGGGGGTTTTTTTGTTGTTGGGTTGAGCAAGAACTTTATTATTTCCAACTGTTTTTTCCATTCAAAATTAGTTGTTTCATATAGCCCCTCAATGGCTCGGATATTTAATTCCAGTTACAGAATGATTTTATCTCTGTGTCTGTAAAGCCTTTGTTGCTGTGATATGACCGGACTGACAAGATTATAGAGCATCGTAGTTCCTAAAAGGATGGGTAAAGTAAGGTTGTAGATGATCCTTCTGTTGTGGCTTTGACTTCTCCTTTTTGTGGTAGGGAGGTTAATTTGTTAAGATCAGAAATAAAGGATATGAAACTGGCAGCAATTTGGCTGAACACACAAGCAAGAGTCTTAATTATATTTTCCTAGCGCAACCTTTCCTTTTATGTGAGTTTTACTGATTAAAAATGCTTTGGTTTTGACTTTGCAGGTATGTTAAGAACAGGTACTCCTGTGTTATACGGTCTCAGATTGTGCACGTGCCTGGTTCAGGCTCTCCTTATGGTATTTCATGGACTTTCTCATGCAGGAGGATTTAGTCACACATCTGTCAGAAAGCAGCTTTGTGGAAGAGGGCTTAGGCATGTGGTGGTTTGCATGAGCTGCTGGAAGGCAGTGCAGCCGAGGAGCAAGAGCTAGTGGGGTAGGTAACACTGCTCTTACAGGATGCAGCTCTCTGAATCGAGGAGTGATCCTCCTCCGTTTCACTATTGACTGCTGCAGTGGCTTTTGAGCTGTGTGGTCTGGCGTACTAGTGAGCTATGGGAGGCTTTTAGAGGTCAGGGCGAAGTGGCCTCTTTGAGGGTGACAAAGCATCCATCAGTTCTTCAGCCACTGAAGCCTCTTGCTAACCTAATTGTGGATCCCAAACATCCCAAAAGGGAGGGATCTGTCCCTCTGCCTCTTGCTGCTGCATATTCAGGAGTGAAAACTGTCCAGCGATCAAACATTTTTCTGGTCAAAACTTCCCACATAACATTGCAAGAGAAAAAAATCAAGTCACAGAGTGACTCAGCGTTGAGACCAAAGGAGAATAGGTGCCCTGAAGAGATGAGGAAGTAAACTGCACATATGAGGATGTCCAACCAGCTGATCTTGGCTAGCATAGATAGGTAAAATTATCCTCATCCTTGTTTTCTTAGAAGCCTTTAACTTTCTTTTTTTTTCTTCTTTCTTACAGATGCCTCTTTTTGTCCCCAGCAGAGTGGTGCAGGAAGTAAATGTCCAAGTGAATCGTCATAGCGCATGCCCCATTTCAAATGGTTAGCAAGCCGTAGAACAAATGGTTAACTAAATAGTGGCTCTGACCCACTCAGAGCAAGAGCTAGCTGGAGCCACGGCTTCTGCTGAGAGAAAACAATTTCCTACCATGCTTTAGCTCTTCTGTCATTGTGTTTAGCTTGTGCATCAGGGTTTTTACATGTGTGCAGTGCAGATGTTAGCAAGGATACAGTGGTCCTCTAATTAAACAATGCAGGGCTTAAGTTGTCTTCAATAGAAGAAGATAGGCAGCATGATTGATAAGAGGCAATAATATATAAAAAATGGCTTACCATGCTGAGGGACATCTGCTCATCCTTCATGTGGATTCAGCTCCCTGTAGTGTGGTGGATGATAGCGTGAAGTGAGCTCGTGTTGATGTCGTAGGAACTCACTGGATTCTCGAATAAAGGCGAGGACTTCAGTCGCCTCGTACCACTAACAGGAAGTGGCAACATTCATATTTTTTTTTTTAAACTTTTCTGTGTTAAATAGGAAGCTGAAGTGACTTTCTTTGTTGAGCTTCACAGCAAGCGAGTGCTGTGAGAATATAGTAAGACAAAGAGCCCTGAGGCCTTTGCATATGTTTCTGCTGTGCTGTTGTCTCTAAGGAAGAGCATGACTCAGTTACGCTGACTTGAAATATTCAGAAGTATATTATTTCTCTTGCAACAGAAGGGCTTGGCACTGCACTCTGCTGGAGATGCCCTGTTTTTCCTAGGCAACAAACTGACAGTAAATTGTTTAGACTTCCTCATGGCTGTGAAATTCCTTCCCATAACATCCCCTGAAAACAGGATGGGTGCTAGGATATTTTGGGCTGCAAAGATCAGTCCTGCGATGCTCCTGTTGGCACAGCGCTGAACTGGCAGTCAGGCACTAAAGGCAGTGATTTCACTCTCTGTCTCTCTCACCTCTGAGATATGTGGCCAAGTGCCAGACCAGCTGTGCTTTCCAGGCGGCTTCCAGCTTTTTTTCTCCCGGGTAGGTGAGTCTGGCCTTGAAGAGACAAATGCACACATATTCATGCCTCAGCACTTGAAAAGAAAAGGAGCAGTTTCTTATCAACCACATTGGAGCGGGGAGAGAAGATAAATCCTCTGGAGGTGAAGCTACATGGCATGTAAGCACTTGGAAGGGAAAATGCCATCGTTGGTGCTGGTACAACTCCAACATACTTGACACTTCAGGATCCTGCTGTTTCCTGGCCAGAGCTGCTTCTGGGCTTTGCCTGGGTTGTGTTGTAGTAGTGCTAAAATCTTGGCTACTTTGTTTCATGGTTTTTTCATGGAGTTGCATCTTCTGTAGTGGGCACTCCATGTGGTTCAGCTGATGAGGCCTTTCTGGGAGAGAGGAGCACTTCTGTCTTTGACAGATAAATGCTGTCCTCCTTCTGCAGCTTTGTTCATCCTCACTGCAGCCTCAGGGAGCAGAACTGCCGAGGGAGCTGGCAGCTTTAGCCAGCATGGGGATCCTACACTGGGACAAGTCTTGTATGTACGGTCAGGAGGTCCAGGAACCCCACAGGCAGCTCTGATGCTGCTGAGATCTGCCTTCTTCCATGGGCACATGTTTCAGTATGTTTCTTTTCAACTGAAAGCATTAGCTCTGTGACTAGCTGAGTTTGGGTAACTAGGCACGAATACAGTCAAAATGGATGGTGTAATGCACAGAGGTGGTGTGGCAGTAAAGAATGCAGCAAAGCCTGAAAAGAAATGGCTCCAGTTAAATGGTACAGCAGTCATTGCGATGAGGGACTGCAACTGAGTGAATCACGGACTGCTTTGTGCCCTTTTGCCTGCTTGCAAAGGGATTGGAGCCTGCCAGGGAGACTCTCATGCTGGAAAGGTCAGGTTGCATGTCTGTGTGGACCCTTGCAGCAAACTTGTAAAGTGTTTGCTCAACTCCAGGAAGTCGCATTCGCCTTGGACAGCCTGCGCTCCTGGAAGTGCGTCCAGCTCCAACCGGAAAAGGCACGGCTCCCATGAAAATACATAGCTGGCAAGTGTGTTCCCTAACAGGGTTCATGCCTCTTTCCAAAGAAGAAACAATGACTACAGGGGTAGGGGTAAATGCAAGACAGCAGTTCTTACAAACAAGGTTGCAAGAAGGAAAAAAAGGACAAAGTTGGTACCAGATTATATTTAATTAAGAAGGAATCTGATGGTTAACTGACAATTTGGCCTTCTCTTTCCCTGTCCTCCTCTGTGGCCCAGTGGCTGGTGCGCTGTGGAGTGTTTTATCAGCTGGCACGTCTCTGGTTGTCCGAGATGGCTACTGGAGCTGCCTGGAGCACATGCCCTGGACAGCTTGATGTTTCCTGACTGCGGGAGGTAACGCCTTGCTTACTTTTCTCTCTTGCTGCTCTGTTTGGTGCATCCACGTGCAGGAACCTTGTAAGGCAATGTGAATGAAGATGTGTCCTATCTCCGAAGTCATGGGTCCTTGGCATTTCTTTTTTTGCCTGTCAAGAGAAATATTGCACATGTACAACTCATTAGGCGAGTAACTTACATATTGCTGTCTTGACTACACAGGTGATATGTAAACAGTATGAATGACAGGTTTAACCATAAGAATATTTTTGTTGAATTATGTCACTTGCCCTGCCTTCCACACAGTTTGCAGAGTTCTCTCATCACAGGTATGCTTGCTAAAATAGCCTTATCTGGACAGGAGGGCAACTAGCAGCTCCATCAAGACCTTCCTCCACCTTTTAGGAGGAAGCCCTGGTAAGTCCAGTAAAGGCATGTGGCTTTGGAGTCAGTCGAGGAGCTAATTAGAGGCATCTCAGTCTGTTTCAGTGTAATGCCATAAAAAGTGTGTGCTATCTAGAAAGCGGAACATCTGGCAAACAGGCTAATGAGAGCCAGACTTGCGGAGCTCTGAGGCAAATGTAAGAGCTACCCTGTAGAGTTTGTTTATAACTCTTTGAATTTGTAGGATGTTACTAGTTTGTTAGATTTTTTTTAAATTATTATTAATTATTATTTATTAAAACAGATGCAGACACCAAAGACCAAGCAATGAAAGTCCAAATTGACTTCAGTTTGACATATAATAGCCTGGCTGGGAAGGGTGATTTCTCCCTGGTTCCTGTGAATGTTTTCTGTCCACTATTCTGCTCTCGGCCCTGCCCTCGAGATGCCCCGTGGCTGCATGAGCTCCTCCAAATGAGGCGAGTTTGTTTGCTCTCTCAGCAAATGGAGAGTTTTTCCTTCCCCTAAGTAGGGAATTTGTTTTGCAAAGGGAGAGGTTTGGGCTCGGGAAAGTTTATGCTGCTTCCCTTTCTTTCTTTTTTGTTTTTTGTTTTTTATTGTAATGATGACATATGGAAACTATTTACACAGGAGCATGCTCTGCTGCACTGAATGGAAATGTTGGAGTCCCGGCAGTATCGTTCCGGATGCCTTGTGTAAGCAGCCAGCTGGTTTTGCTTTTTCTTTTTTTTCTCTTTTCTTTTTTTCCCCTCCCTCTCCCTTTTCAGGGAACGTCTGGGATAAGTTACACAAGTGTGGAAGGAGGCTTTGCCATCTGTGAACAGCTCAGTTCGTTTACTTTGTCATGCCTCTTGTACTGTGAACTTCACAAATATATATTTTCTTTTTTTGCTGGGGGGAAGGGAAGACTCCTTGCTGTGACTAGTCAGCACTTTGACTCCCTTCCCATTAGTTGTTCCTGTTCGCTGGTGAGCAAATTCTGCTATACGCCAAAATAAGAGAGCATGGCACATGAAGCCTTGCTTTACCACCATGCTCCTCCTTAAAAGCTCTTTGTCCCACGGCTAAGCCTTCCAACAACTTGCACTCAGAAACATCCTGCTGCTAAGTCAGTGATAGGGAAGTGATTTAGCTGAAGTCTGAGCCACCTTCCTCAGAGGGGAGGGGAGAAAACATTTAGTTCTGCAGAGAGCTGAGGAAAATCTTTTGTGCGTGGCTTTCCCTTGAGGAAGCTGCGAAATTGAGGATCGGCTTTTGGAGGGGAGGGAGGGAGGAACTTCAGATCTGACTTGTCTCCCTCTCCCCAACTCTGAACACAAGCATGCCCTCTTCCCAACGCAGCAGCTGCCATGCAGTGGAGACAGCAGCCTGCCATCTACTTCGAGGATTACGGGAGTCCTGTGGAGAGATCCTCCTATCTCATTGAGCTCGATACTAATGGTAAATGCCGTCGGGGATGTTCTGCAGCACGAGCTGAGCGGAGCGGAGGTTGCATTAGTCTGTGTCATTGTTATCATGGGAGCAGCTGAGGAAATTAGCTAGCTGGAGGGCTGCCAAACAAACAGTCAGAGGGTTGCTTTTCAAATTTATTATTATTTTTATTATTATTTATTACCCAGATGATGCTGTTGCCTCAGGGATGCTAGATCAACCTTCTGGTACCTGATGGGGAAGGAGCTGATCCACAAAATGCAGCTCCCCACTGGAACGCTTCACCAGTACATTTTCTGTTGTCTGTGCCTAGAGAGATGATGTCTGGTTTAGACAGGAGAAAAATATCTTGGTTTCTAGAGTTATTTTTTGTTTCTGATTTGCATCTTTGAGTGCTGTTTTGTATTCTCAACCTTGATCTCACTGGGACATCTCTTCTGTTTCAGCTGCGAGTCCTCTGTGTGAAATGCAGAGAGGGGTCCTGGGTTTTTACTGTGGTGTGTCTTTTCCTAGTGTTGATCCTTTTCAAAGAGAGGTTGGTCTTTGCAATAGAACTGCTTCAGGGTTAAGGGTAGTTTTGGCATCTTTTCGTAGGATACAGTGTTTTGGTGTATTGTTTAATACTACAAACCTTTGCTGATTTGTCCACAGTACATTTTGATGTTCTTAAATTTTGTATATACTGTAATCCTGCAGTAACATGGTAATATTGTAAGCAACTTGCTTAAGCAACCTGTCCCTCTCCCCAAAGGAGCTAGTGCAGCCAAGGTGTTGATTCTGTGCTTTTTCAATATCCCCTGAACTGTGTGAGATGAATCACACTCAGATTTTCTCTGAACGCTTGCTGTGTTTTGAAGGTGAGTTATGGAAAGGCCTGAAACTCCAGGTCCTGTTAGCACCTTCCCAGTTGTTGCTGGTTTGAGCAAGGCATCCTGCAGCCTCGCCCCAGACACCAGATAATGAAGGAGCTGTGGGTGTCGTGCTGTAGAGCTGTCCAGGTAACGTCGTGGATGGCACGTACGGCTCTGGGCGTCTTCAGATTATGTGTGAAAAGAAGATGTTGCACTCTCTGCTCCAATGTACCAGTCGCTGTGCGCCTCGGCAAAGTTTGGGGGTGTTTGACAGCTCTGTGCCTGTCTATAGTAATACTTGAGGTCTTTGAGGCTGGGGGCTGGAGGCCACTTTGTGCTTTGCTTCTACTGTGACCCAGCTTAGTGCCTCACAGAGGGGAAGGCAGGGAGGACGGGGCTGCAGTGTGTTTCATCTGGCAGCAAACGATCTGTTAGGATGAGAATGAGGATTGGAAAATACTTGTCTTCTGGGCAGTAAAGATCTTCAGTGCATTTAGGTTCTGATGAAGATGTGCTCCTTCTGCAACTCAGGTAAGCATTAAATGCAAACAGGTTTTTGCTACCAGGCTGCAGTTTGAGGGAGTCTGTCTCTTTGAACCACACATACAGTAAAAGCTTTGTAAATAATGACATTTAAGAACATTTTAGAGCTTACAATGTAAAAGCTTGTGATTTTTGCAAATTGCTGTCATCTTTTACTTAAAAGGCAAACAAACCCAGAAGACTGCCATTCCAGTTCTGTGGATAAATAAAATCTCTGTCATTCAGTTTTTTCAAGAACTGTGCTCATTCAAGGTGTAAAAGGGGTGTGGGGGAGGAATCAGCCTCATTCAAACATTCGTCCAGATTTGCAGTGGTATTTTAAGGGTATGGGGGAAGCAAGGAAGAGAAATAGACTTAAATGCTGCAGGATTCTCAGCAGTCCGAGTATGCAATCTGGAAAGTCTTCACAAATCCCAGATAAATGTTATCTTAATTTGATTTGAGGGTGGAAAAGGCAGCTGTGGCTCTGCACTGGTGAAGGGGTTTCTGCCTCTGTCAGGAGCACGCAGTGCCGTTTCTCAGTGGGTGCAGTTTTTGGCGTGGACTCTCTCCCCATTCCTGAGGGTGATCTAGAAAGACTGAATCAGTAATTCAATGAGGATTATTTTGTCATAGCAAAGAGACGCAGCAAATCTTCAGCATGCTGGCATGAGAGAGAAAAAGAACCTCGTTGTAATTTTTTCCCGCTCTTGGAGAACAAGTTGCTGCATCACAGCTTCTGTGCCCATAAAAAGTGGGAAATCAGCACTTTTGCACTGGCAAGATCATTTTCACATGTACCTTCTTTGGGAACATGAGGCACTGGAGGAGGGAAGTCTCTGCTGAGAGCAAGAACAACCTTGTGGTTTGGGTAGTGATTGAAACTCTGGAGAACTGAGTGTGTGGACAGTTCCACCACAGGCTTCATGCATGGCCCTAAGCAGGTCTTGCTTCTTTGGGGTCTCTGCTCAGTATTCTTTGTCAAAGGTGCAAAATGAAAATCCCGGTCCCAGAAGAAGAAACCAAGTGACTTTCCCTTTTTGAACAATAATTGTCTTCATGCATGTTTTTCATGTGTCTTAATAGCACTGAGGCTATAGAATGCAAAAAATAGCAAGTGTTCTGGAGTTCATATACCTGCCCTGCGTAGCTCTCCCATGGGAAGGGCACTATGTATGTGTAGCTATGCTTGGGAGTTGCTTCTTGGAATGGAATTGTGTTTTTCAATGAAATTTTTACTTATGAAATCTGGTACAAATGTTTATTGTTTTATAGTGCTTTACTGATGAGACAGACAGACTCTTAGAAGTTTCAAAATCAATCTATGGGATATGAACAGAAAATTAATCTTGCTGTTTGTTTTCATCAGAGGAGTGTTGGTACTTATCTGCACCAAAAAGAGTGTTGCAAAGATGCGTTGTTCAATGACTCTGTAGAGCTCTGAAAAATGAGGCTTTCTACTAAAAATACTGACTGCTGCTATTAGCATACTATGTAGCTTCTATACTCAGACTGGTTTCCCTTGCCTGTGGTAGTCTTGTACTCTTTTTCCACTGTCTCTTCTACCATGAAATGCGAAAAGGCAGTGTTCCTTTAGCAAGCCCACTTTTATTTTGTGGGTTGGACATCCTCGGAGACTTCTAGCTGTTAGCTGCCTGTTTATAGTTTATGACTGCTGATAGTATGCTGCGAACATGACAGCACAGATCTCCTGAGCCAGGAGACCTACTTATTGTATTAAATAGGATGCTGTCTCTTTTGATGATCTGGGAGCATTCCCGTGTTGAAGTGCTGAGTTTGAGTGTGTCTCTTAAAAGCTCCTACATGGGAAGAGTCAATTTGTCTGTGTACAAGCTGCTGGTTTCCTGGGTACTCAGCCACCTCTTGATGCTTGTCTCTGGTCCCAGTGCCTGGCTTGTTTGCATGCCTCCTGATCAATCTCAGCTCGCTTAATTGTAAATCAGTTTTTCTCTTATTGTACTGATGCAGATGGAGGTAGCTATGACGTTATTAATGATGCATCCAGCCCTGCTGCAGGGGACTGCTGTGCGCAGCAAAGCTCTGCTCGGCACAACTGGGAAATGAACTACCAAGAGGCAGCAATCTACCTCCAGGTGAGCCCTGCTGTTTGGTATATTGTGTGAAAAATGGACTTCTGAAACTATGGTAGTTCTTGATTATAAGAAACAAAGAGCTTCAGTTTTGAGGTGAAAAAAATTGGTGCTTTGCAAAGGAATCTGCTCGAAGAGTGGGGACATGCTGGAAGTGCCCTCAGATGGGCTCTGGCAAGTCATTTGGGAGCAACTGAAAAAGCTACCCATCCTCTCTCATCTCTCCTAGTGCCAAGGACTGTATAGTTGAGGGATTCAGCACATGTTCACTTCTGCCACCTTACCATGAAGATTGCTATAACTTGTCATAGATAGTAATTTTATCTCTTCAGTCACTCCAGGGTGAGTGGTCAGCGCTCTCCTGGAGACATCTCATGTTCTGGAACTGCAGGTCCTAATCCTGCCTTGGCCACAGATTCGGTAGGTGGCCCTGGGATGTTCATTTAGCATCAGTCAAGCCCTGCAGGTCATGTAAGACACAAGAGAAGGTAGAGGTCTTGATTTCTACAGGAAGAAAGCGTGCTGAGATTAGGGTCAGCCCAGGAGTGAAATCTATCCTATTTAAAAAGAAAAAAATAAACAAACCAGCAAACAAACCCTACCCATGTTCCAGTTACAGGAAACACCATCGTTAGTTCAACAAAGGTATAGTATTTTTAAGATCGCCATACAGTCTGGTGTGATGAATTAGGTACCAAAACTAAGTTTATCCCAGAGCTGGCCAGTCTGAAATTGTTGCTGGTTCCCTTACTGTCCTTCCTTCCTGCTTCTCTTCATTCCCTTTCAAAGGTTCTGCATTGCAGCTTGAGATGCTTTGGACCCAGTTAGGTTTTTTTTCTTAAGTCGCTGCAAGGTGATGGAAACCATTTGTTTCTCCCTGCTCCTACCCCACAGGACGAAGAAGTATTGCTTCTCTGACATTTTAAAACCGGGTAGGCTTGGACCTTGGTAATACTTCAGCTTTGTCGTATGCTAGAGCAGCACTGACAATATAATGGTAGCTCCAGCCCCTCCCGGGCTTTTGTTTAAACTCATGATTATTGGAGATGCTCTGCAAAGGGTCATTGAGTTGCTGCAGTGTCTGATGGTAATGTACGCAGCAGGCTTGGCCCTTCAGATGCAGATTATTCTTGCTGCTGCCTTGACCAATGGTCGTAATGACAATGTCCTTGAAATGAAGTAGACATAACTTAAAGAGCATGCAGATTGTTTATTTGAACAAGTAGCTGCAGGCAAGAGTGTCTTATCTGAATAAGAGGACTTTGTTGTCCAGCAACGTTTTGAATTGCTTGGCTACCAAGAGGCAGAATTTAGACTATTTTTCATTCTGCAAGTGTGTTTTGTCAGGCGTGAATAAGAATGCCCTGCTGATCTAAGCTAGTGCTCTCTTTGAGTGGGGGGGCTTGTGTTTTATGGAGCTTGCTGCTGGGTTTTGTCCTGCTCACAATCTGGCTCACTGACCCGGCAGTGTTTGTTTGTTCTTAAGCAGAATGTGAGCTTGCCTGTGAGATGAGTAAATGAGAAACATTTGAAATCCTCTCCTGAATTAGTCTTGAGAATGCTTCACTTCTTAAAGGAGATCCTGTTTCCTGACCTTCATATCCATTTGCAATCACAGTTATTCTGCTTTGATAGTAATAGCTCACTGTCCTTACAGTAACTGCTTACTTGGAAAGATGTTAATTTAACACCCCTCCCAAAAACAAACAAACAAACAAACAAACACCCCAGAAAACAACTTCTTATGCATCTGAGCATCCCAGCTAGGGAAAAATGATCTTTTATGACAGTTTCCAAGAGGCAGCAAGTTTCCTGTGAATGACTAAAGCTCCCTTGCTTAAACCATTGACTCAAGAAAGAGAAGAAGCTGTTGGGTGGTTCTGCATGAAAAACCTCTAAATTCTCCCCAAATTAAGTTTTGTCCTAGAGGTAAAAATAGTAATGATGTAGCTGTTTAAAAATCAGTTGTAGGCAAACTGTTAAGATGGAGTATCTGACCTTTTAATGTTAATTAAGCTTTCTAGTTAAGAGGGAATGACAAATCAGCATAGAGACTTGTTAATTTTTCATGGAGTGTGTCTCTCACATTCCTGAAGCAGAAAACACTGCGTGTGCTCCAGTGTTTTCTCCCAGACATTTTGCAAGACCAAGATAAGGAGGAGCAACTGTCAGCCAGGTGCCCTGGAGCTTATCTGTGTGTTTTTGTTGTGTCCTGCAGAAGTTTAATCAAAGAATTCTGTAAACATGTGGAAGTGGTTGCAAATAAATGAAGTACTGTGTTTATGTTGGGGTGTTGACTAAAGTTTCTTTGCCTACCTTTATAAACTCTTTCAGCACTCTTCCTCATTTTGAAAAGGCTCAAGGGTTTCTGAAGCAGGAGCTTGTGGATATTAATGAGTTTCATTACTGAAATATGCTTATGAACAGAAGGGGATGTCCCGTGTGTATAGAGTTCATTCCTCAATAAACAGATCAATGTCAGGCTGTAAAGTGGGAATAGTCTGTTGGGAATTGTATCTAATCCGTATAAAAGTCTGTGTTCTGCATGTGGAAAGCTCTGTTGTAGTACTGAGAGTCACTAATGCTGCTCTCTTCTTTATTCCTGCTGCCTTAGGAAGGAGAAAATAATGATAAGTTCTTCACTCACCCCAAAAATGCCAAAGCACTTGCTGCCTACCTCTTTGCACACAATCACCTTTTCTACCTAATGGAGCTGAGCACAGCACTGCTTCTCCTGTTGCTGTCTCTCTGCGAGGCGCCAGCTGTTCCTATGCTCCGTCTTGGCATCTTTGTAAGTACTTTGGGGAAAAATGAAGAAATCTGCCTGTTTTGCATGGGTGGGTAAGAGGAAAAAGAAGGCTAAACATATAGGAAGAAGGTAGAGTAGGAAAAAAGCCACCCGGCTTGTTCTGTAAATTGGTTGACAGCAAATCATCCTTTTTTCATCTGATGTGCATAGACCACAGTGAAAGTGACACTTATTTCATATTATCAATTTGTGCAGTTCTTAAATTTTGTAACTGTGAGAAGTGTGTGGTTTTTGCTTTTTCTTGAGGTAACTCAAGAATCTCTGTGCTTTGACGGGGGACGGGGTGGTTTTAAAGTCATTGCCAGGTTTGGTGCCGTTACCCCAGCACCACCACTGGTTCCTAGAACACAAACAGATCTCAGCCTGGGACAGGTTGCTAAACCTTCTCCTGTCCTCTCCTCCCAGTGTTGTGAGGACTCTTCAATGTGTGCATGTGTTTGAGGGACTTGAAGTTTTATGTCTAACCTTCACAAAATGCAGGTTGAGAGAAGGGATACCCAAACTGGTGTGTACTATTGTCAGTCCACAACCACTTCATGAGGTACCACTGTCAGGCACAGTGCTAGGAGCTGCTGTTGCTGGTGGGAGAATCTACATCTGCTTTTGGAGCTGTTAATGGCACTCTAGGACCATGCCAGGGGTGTAGAATAGCCATGACAACCTTAGGGTCAAAGTGTTCCTCAAAATGAGCCAGGGCTGCATAACTCAGTTTGGGTTTTGAGCTGTGACTAAAGCTGAGGCTGTAAGAAAATGCTGTTGTTGTCTTTGTGGTGCATTTTGCATCTTCCAACAGAGACAGGGTCCATCAGCACTGCCAAAAGCTGCGTTCTGTTCCAGAGCTTGATCAGGACCTGTCTGTGGTTGTCCAGAACATCTGTTTCAAGAGAAAACCCTTCTCTGTGTAAATTCTCTCTGCCCAGCAGCTTTTCTTCCTGCATTTCACTACAAAAATTGCAGTCTCAAACTTTTTTAAAAGGTTTTTGCTCGAGTTGCTGGTGTCTTGGCCTTTTGTTTCAAATGTATCAATACATTTTTTTGATCTGTTATTCAAGTCCAAAAGGGATGTGGATTTCCAGGAAGTTCTGGGCTGATAACTGAATAGAGGAAAGTTCTACAGGCTTTAATAAAAGCACAAAGCAATAAATATAGCAACTTCAAAAAAGAGAGTGCTGTGCTAGCTTTAAGAGTGGCCTTGGGGTTTCCTGCATGTCACAGACCTGTGCTCAGACTGTTGTCAAACCCACGTGCTTCTTCAAAAAGGAAGGGCAGAAATGTGGCCTCTGATCATGCTGCTGTTTGTAAGCAGAAGCACTGGTTTAAGCTTTGCTGTATTGTAACAGGTCCATGCAACCCTGGAGCTGTTTGCGTTAATTGTGGTAGTCTTTGAACTCTCAATGAAGATGAGGTGGCTGGGCTTCCAAACCTTTATCAGGCACAAAAGGACTATGGTGAAGGTAAGTTGTCTGTCTGATTGCCAGTGTTTCTCCTTCAGCATCTTTGGGAACCGAAGAACCGGATTAAATATTGGCCTGTACTGTAGCAGGGATGACTTAGCCATGTGTCCCAGCTGCCAAATGATTCATGTGAAATCTCTAAGCTCTTGGGGACACCTCCCACCCTTAAAGTGTCCAAATAAAGTGGTCAGTGAGAGCTTTGCCTTTCCCAAAAGGAGACTGCAGCTGTGCTTCTCATTAAACCCCTTTTTTACAGACTTGCGTGCTGTTTGTACAGTTCATTGAGGCCATCGTGGTGTTGGTACGCCAAACCTCACATGTCCGGATAACAAGAGCTCTGCGCTGTATCTTCTTGGTGGACTGCCGTTACTGTGGTGCTGTCAGAAGGTGAGTGGTCAGCTGGCTGGGTTTTCTGCTGTCATGCCTGGGACTGGGATGGAGGAAAAGCACTCTGATCCTGCAGGCATCTCAGGAAAATAAGTGTCTTTTGTGGGCATTTCAGATCTTGGAGATCTTTTGTAATTGCAACTGAAGTGTACCTAGTGTCTTGCCTATGTAGGGAAATTTCATAGGTAGTAGCTTTGGATGTGCTCACGGTACACAGTGCTTATGTGTACTGTCGCCAGCTGTATAAACTACATCAGAGAGCACAACACCCGAACATGGCTGTATTGTTTCTGGCTCCTAGGTTTGCCTGTAAACTGCACAATGAATCATGGAGCTAGTCTTTAGTCTGGAGAAGGAAAGTTGACAGGGTGACATTAGTATTGTTTGCAGTACCTGAGAGCTGACTGCAAAGGACAGATAGGTAGCTTGGAAACAATCTTAATTTACCTAGCTTTCTACTTCTAATCCTTGGAGGGAGTGGGAAGAAAGTCCTCAAGTATGGTGTAGTGGTGTTGGTTTTTTTTTTTTCCCCTGCCAACCTGGAGGAGAAAACATGCAAGTTTTAGTTTATTAATGTTTTCTTATTTTTCAGAAATCTGCGACAGATCTTCCAGTCCCTCCCACCATTTATTGACATTCTTCTCCTCCTGCTTTTCTTCATGGTGATTTTTGCCATCCTGGGTGAGTTGTATTTATGGAAGGTGAAGTGATGCTCTTAACCAGTTATTGTCCAAAAGAAACACAAACAACCTGGATGAATATAAAGCTGATCAGATTCAGAGTCCTGCCAGGATCTTCCATTTATCCCATTTCATCTGCAGTCATCTGGAAGGCAGAATTAAAGAACCAAAAAAATCTAGGAGCTGGATATTTGATTTTGAGACAAAGGTCCTTTTGACCTCTTCCAGAGCATAGTCTGCGGTGTGTGTGTGTTTGTGGTTTCCAAGTTCTGTTTCCATCAACTATCCCTCAATCTTGTAAGCTTAGTCTAAACTCCCACAAATGCATTTGTAGTGTACCTGCTATCATCAGACTATCCTCAGAAAGTTTGTTTTCTGAAAGGATCAGTGAAATGCCAATGACATGTATTGGCAAATCTGTATGGAGAAGGCCTTCCAGATACTCTCCTCTTTGTGGTGTCAGAGAGGGCTTACTCTTAGTGTGACCTTCTTTTTGGGAACAGAGACTCACCACTCTGCTGCTTGACATTAAACAGACTTTATTTTTGTTTGTTCTTTCCCCCTCCTTTTCTCTCCTCCTCTACCTTCTCTGCTGCTTCTCTAGGTTTTTACTTGTTTTCTCCTAACCACTCGGATCCGGTGAGTACCACTGATTCTTTCAACTGAAGCTTGAGTCCCATTTTGACATGCTTAAGAATCAAACATTACTGTGTGGATGTAGCTTATACCTGGGTGGTGGCCTGGGAGGCCAGATGCTAGCTGGTCAGAGGCTGCTTGGCAGTGTTACCCTCATTCACCCCCTGCTGGGAAGGAAGATGGTGCAGACAACTTCCTCAAAAACAGGATGTCCCAAAGGGAACATTCACAGCGTTGTTCCTTGTTCTTGGTGTCTTAATTCAGTCAAATGAGCCACCTGCTGCTGTCCCCAGAGGAGCAAGGTATCTGGGTGAAAGCTTGGCTGCCTCAGACTGTGCCTGTCGAGTCCAGCAGCCACTAGTTCCTGCTGCTGCTGTGTCTGTAGCTTGCTGGGAGTAGCTACTACAAAAATGTACAGTTGAGCTTTTAATTGTGTTAACTCTTCGCATGCCATCTCTCAGGGACCTTTAAAAAGGACCAGTGCTGAAGTACCCTTTCTCTAGGGGAGGCATTAGGGAATTGTAGAAGTGCCTGTATTCAAGTGGGTTGGTTGGTTGGTTTTTGAATGAAAAGTCACTATGAAATTCTGCTTGCATTTTGTCATGGGAGCTTTTTCTTTCAGTACTTCAATACCTTAGAGAACAGCCTCGTGAATCTCTTCGTGCTTTTGACCACTTCAAAGTAAGTTCATGCTTTTCTAGCTCAGTCTTTCCCTTTGTCCCCAAAGAAGTCTAGCAGAGCCAAGAGTTTTATTTGCAGAAATGCTCTGTCTCCAAACGTGACCCCTTTTTCTCTGCATATGAGAGAGATTTCCTGGGTCAGCCTGCATGGGAAGAACTGGTATTTCATTTTGGTTTAGGACACTGTGACCTCAGATGCAGAGTTATCTCTAAGCAGCTCAGACCACTTCATCACTGTGAGGGCAATAAGGGGGAAAACAGCTTTATTAGGCCTTGGTCCAAGAAGGGAAAGTTTCTATTTGTGCTCCTTTGTCAGCCGACAGTTTGCTGTTGTAAAGTAACTTCCTATTTCTCTGCTTTGGTTCGCCTATCTGCTAGGAAAGGGGGATAACAACAGTGAGTAAATATTGATCTGCTGTCAAGGAGAGCTCTGAGGATTAGGAAATTAGCAAAGGATGGAATAAATATTAGGTTGTACCACTCTTACACCAAGGCTGTATTGCTGTCGTTGCTAAGTATCGAAGCACAACCCTTAGCCACATTACAAATCCCCTTTGCCCATTTAGTTTTCAGGATGTGCAAGGAATGTGCTTTTCGTATTTCTTTTTTTCATCATGCCTCCATGTTCTTGTTGCTCATTGCTAGGCGCAAACTTGTGTGTCATGAGCAATCTACATGTTTTGCAGAAATGTGCAGATCTTTGGATGTGAGTTTACACACACACACCCCCCTGTGTCCTGTGCCTCTTGCCTTTGTAGTGGGAAATGTAGCATGAGCTATTTGGTGCTTAAACTTGTGTCTTTTTCGGATGTAGTTTCCCTGATGTGATGATGCCATCTTATGCCCGGAACCCCTGGTCCTGTGTCTTCTTCATAGTGTATCTCTCCATTGAGCTGTACTTCATCATGAACTTGGTGAGTTTCTTGTTGAAGCACTTGAATTCTCTCTGCCTGACTTTGGAGCTCATTGCCCAGCAGAGTCTTCCCTGTTCCCAAGAGTGCTCTGTAATAATCTGAGACCGTTTGGCAGAATACTTCTAGAAATGGCAGCTTTGCTACACATAGGAGTCTTTTAATGTTTAACCACAAGGAGTTGAACTAAATCACAGAAAACAGAATGGTACGAGTATCTTTCAACTTCTTTCACATTAATATCATGCTTGGAGTGACATACTCAGTTGCATGAAATTTATTGTCCTTTTCTGTCTTAATTATTTATCGTAAAATGGCATTTTATTATCTGGGCTTGCCTGAAATACTTTGTAAATCAGTTTGAAGAGGATGGAATTACTAAGTCTGGCAGGACTTGAAGAGTGCTGATAACTGCAGTGTGAGAGCATTGCTGCTGTGGTGGATCTGCTTCTTGCAGCATCTAGGGCAGGGCCAAGACCAGCTCAGGTGAAGGTATGAGTGGTGGAAAAGGGGTTGTCAAAGGAGTTGAGGAATTCTACAACCCAAGGTGAGTGATTTGATGCTTGTAATGGGCTTGGATTTCGCTGCTGCTGTCTTAGATGGCGGGTTAATTTTGACATGTGTTTGTCAAAGCTCCCATGGAAGGGTGAGTCTGGAAAGCAGCCCTCAAAACCCACTTTCCAGGAAGAAAAAAAGAAGGGCATTTTAACAAACCTTTTGATTCTGACTTCTGTTGGCATGTGTGGGGTTTAGCCTTAGCTCTTAAAACCACTAGCGAGTGTTAGGAGGCCAGAAACATCTGGACCTCTTCCAGAAAGTGGATCAGCGTGTGTGCAGTGTGCTTGGTGATCCTTTTGTGGGATCCCTTATAGTCAACGGGCCCTCGCTGACTCCATTCTGCCTCAGTTAGTGTAGCGCTTAGTAAATTCCTCCTGCAAGCAATGCCTCTCCTTCCCTCTGGATGTTCCTGCCTGTTCGAGAAGCACTGGCTCAGGTAGCCGCAGAGTATAAGATCTCTCCTGTCTTCTCTCTGCAGCTTCTCGCTGTTGTCTTCGACACTTTCAATGACATCGAGAAGAGGAAGTTTAAGTCCTTGCTGCTGCACAAGCGCACGGCCATGCAGCATGCCTACCACTTGCTGATCACCAAACAGGTACGGGGCCCTGCAGGGAGGCTGAGAACAGCCTGGGGTGCGGCAGGAGGGGAGGTCAGCAATGTTTTAAGAACACCAGTGGTCTGGAGTGTTTAAGAGCATGTTCCAGAAAAGATGATTTATGTCTGTTGACTGTAATCATACGCACCAAGGCCTACTGTTTTTTCATTTGTGTAACTTGTTTATATCTGTTTCTGGAGAAAAACTAAAGTCTGAATTTCAGCCCCATGTGAGGTTATTGAAGTGTCTTGATAAAATGAGTGAAGTTTGTTCTGGAGAGCATGCAATCATTGATTTCTCTCTGATTCAGTGTGGGTCACTTGAGGACTTGCTTCTCAAGCACCAGTACTTAGAGGAGGGGTGGGTTATACATGTAAAGGTACAGTACAGTTGCTAGATACTGCATGAGTAAATGGTGCAGAAACAGAAGTAACTCACCTACAAACAACTCTTTACAGGGACAGAGCCCTGGGGGAGAGGGTTGATTTCTTGTTTAACTTGTGGAGCAGGAAGAGAAATAAGGGCCAAAAATAACTAACACACTTCTGGTAGATTAGTTCATGTTTAGGGCACACTCATTATATGAACAGTTCCTGAGGAATAGCTGATAGTCTTAAAAAAGTGCCAGTAATGGGATCTGTTAGGCTGTCTACTAATTTCCCAAGAAGAGTGGTTGAACTCTGTCGCTTGGGGTGTCTGGTTGGACAATTTTCACATGATAGGGCAACAGGGAACAGCTCTGCATTTGCTGGAGGGACCAGCTGCCAGGAGAGCTTTCTGATCTCTGTGCTCTGGGATAAGCTCAGTATGTTAAAGTAATAGCTTAGGGTACTTTGGGGGCTTAGTTATAATGGCATCTTACAATAATGTAGAAATCCTGCTTAAAACAAATCCAGAGTGAGAATTAAATACGCTAGCCTCTATGTGCTTCTGCCTGATGTCGCTGCTTATGACAACATTCCCTTGTTTCTAGAGGCCGTCTGGAATTTCCTTCAAGCACTTTGAAGGGCTGTTGCGGTTTTACAAGCCTCGGATGTGTGCCAGAGAGCGATATCTCACTTTCAAAGCACTGAATCAAAGCAATACTCCTTTAGTCAGGTAGGATGGTCTTACTGCTGCACCCAGAGCAGGGAGGTTGCTTCACTCTCTGAAGCTAGGCTGTACTTCAGAGAGGATGGCTGGGTTTATGGAATGAAACTTGTCTGGGATGGGGGAATAGAGTTATGTGATTGAAAGGATTTGTCTGGGAAGCAGGGAGCTTGGAGGGGTGGGTACCCTGAGAGTTGAGGTTTCTCTATGGAGGTGATGGAGTTCCTGTGTGCCCTCTTGTGGATACAGCGCTCTGCTGGCAGTCACCAGGCAGCCTCTGTTTCCCACCTCCCCTGCCAGAACAGAGGAGCGAGAAATTGAGGAACAGCATTAGAGCCTGCAAGGAGCATTTCTTCACACAGTGCAGCCTCGCAGCTTAACAAGTTTTTGTTTTTTCCAGCAGCTGGCTGTGTCCCCCAGGGTTTTGTTAATTAAAATCTGGTTCTGCTGATGCTTTCAGGACTGTCATCCTCTGTGTTATGAGGCAGAGAATTACCATTCTGGTGGGTGGGTGCAGCTAACTCCAGCCAGCATGGAAGTAGAGGGAATTAGAGCAAGAGACCTTCTCTTCCTTTTCCTTTGTTCTGGCCGCAGACAGGCTCGGAGGGGGTCTCTCATGAAATTGGTGCCGATGCTTCTCCTTAAAGTCAAGTGCCACAGAGAAGTGCTGAAAATGGCATAGGGAGAAAGGCTGAGTTCTTAAATTTAGGCACCTAATGACACCAGTAAGAGTCTGAGAAGTTCAGCATCCTCACTTTCAGACACCTAAAAGCTGTTATAGGCCTGACCCTGAGCACCTAGACAGGCACTCATGTTTTATGAGTTTCTTTGCTTTCGTGTCCTTTTTCAAATTTCATTGTTACCTTGAAAAGAAAATGTGCAAAGACATTAGAAAAGGACTGTACGAGTAATTAAGACAGTCCAAGACTTCTTCATGAAGAGTAGTACAATCTCTGTCCCTTGGAGTTTGCTGTCTAAGCCTCAAGTCTTTCCTCTCAGTGGTAAAATTCTGGAGTTCAGTAGAGTCAGTTTCCTCTAAGGGCTGTAGTGTTACAGAAAGAAGGTAGGCTTTGCACCCTGTTCTGGCTATTGTCTGGCCAGATGGGGAAGAGGTCAGTGTTGAGTTATATCAGCTGTGGCTGCAGTTCTAATAAGGAGTTAATAACTTCCAGGGACTCTCTACTGACGATGCCTGACAAGGACAATTAAGGATCTAATCATCTCCAAGGCTCTGATCAGATGCTTCTTTCTGTTTTGCAGTCTAAAGGATTTTTACAATTTCTATGAAGTTGTTGGCTTAAAATGGAAGGTAAGTATTTATTGGGTGGAGAAGAGGGGAATTGTGTGTGGGAGGGAGAGCAAAGGAGGCCAGTGATTAAAGAGAAGGTGAGACGCAAAGGCAATCTAAAAGAAGCAGATAATGGGGATAAGGTGGGTCTCCATCACTGCACATTTTTTGTATGGATGTAGCATTGACTTCTGATCGTGGCTTTTCCGCTCCAGGCAAAACGAAATCGCGAGCACTGGTTTGATGACCTTCCACGGACAGCATTCCTTATTTTTAAAGGTAACAGGCTGTGTTTCCGTGATACCATGTGTTCAACCAACAGGAAAAGCATTTCTTTACAAAGACAGGGTCCTCTCTCTGAAGGGACCTTCTCTTAAGTCCCTGGTAGCTGAGGGAAGGCCTACTAACCAACTCTCTGTGTATTCAGAGCCTCCAGGGAAGATTTCTGTCATGTAAATGTTCCCTGTGCTCTGACCCAAACCCTGGCTTCCTTAAAATAAGAGACCTCTTGGCAGAAGCTCTGTAGTGAACCAGACCCTGAGGTCATGGAGGGCTGTATTCCTTTTTCAGCACAGAGGTTAGGTGGGGATTTGATTGCTGAATCTAGTAGAGTTTATAGAGTTTCTCCATATCCCAGGTAGCAACTTGCAGCAGTGACTGTGGAGTGGGATTTCTGTTTTCACAAAAGCTGCTAGGCTTCCTAGTCTCAGGATGTGGTTGCAGCGCTTATACAGGTCAAATGCAGCTGCTCAGGAAGGGGAAAGAGGTCTGAAATACCCATCGGTGTATCTGTCTTGCAAATGTGATTTATCTCCTCAGTCCCAAGTTTCCTGACTGAATGTAGCCATGCAGAAATAAGAACTTATCTGCAATTCTTTTTCAGTGTTGTATGCTAGTGGGGAACAGTTAACACCATCTTGATCCAAACACACAGTTGCCATAGGAGTCCTACATATCTCTGCTCATGCACTCAACCCTCTTTGACAGCATATGTGTTGTTCCAAACACAGGCAGTGCTTCAGCAGCTGCATTTACCTCTGTCCACACCACAGAGCTCGTACATAGAGGAAAAAAAAGGCATCTTGGGAGTTAAAGATAGTGAGTTCATTGCTGCTAAAATTCTAGAGGAAATTTGAACTTGGTCCCAAGAAGTAAAAGTTAATAATCTGCTAATCTGCTTAGTTTCTGTGCTGAGGATTGGTATGAAAATTGTCTCTAAGGAGAAGATAGATGAAGCTGCGTGTGAGGTATGGAGGATTGTGTAAACATTTGTTTTGTCATACTTTTTCTTCACGCAGGCATCAACATCCTTGTGAAGTCCCGCGTGTTCCAATACACCATGTGTAAGTAGAAGTAACAGGCTGTCTCTCTGTTAGGCTCCCTTCATCGTGTGGATCTGGGGTGCTCTGTCTGTGCCAGCCCCTCCAAGGACTCAGCGTGGTGGGGCCTGGTCTTTGGTTTGGGCCAAGGCTTGTGTGCAAATTCTGGAGTTTTGATGGAGAGGGAGGGAGCTGCATGCTGGTACTGACTGCTGCTGCAGCCTGGGCTCTCAGCTCTCACTGCGTTGAGTCCTCTGGAGAGGCTCGTTGGTTCGTTGCTTTATAACGCACTTGTGGGTCTGATGCTGCAGGAGTCACTTTGTTGCATTTGGGTAGGTTGGTGGTTAGCTTTCACAAGCCTTGAGGTTTTTATCTTGCAGCTGAAGGATGCTGGGTAAGGAACTGCCTTGCCAGTCAACCACCTTCTTCTGTTTGCGCTTGAGAACGTGCAGGCATCCTTATTGCTGGAGGGATTGCTTGGTAATGGTACTGCCTGCAAGAATGACTCTGTGCTCCTCTAGAGGAGAAAGCATGCTTACTTGTGGTGCTACTTGCTATGCTCTAAACGCTCTGTTCCTACTCAGTAATCTGGGAGGTTTTTTTGAACATTGGAGGAGACGTTTTTTGTAAATTAGGATGCTAAACTAAAGAGAGTGGGGTGGGATGGAGTGAGGAGATCTGAGGGAAAAGAAGTCCTGCACCTTCAGTTCTCAGGATCTGAATGTGGAGGAGCAGCAATAGATCCAAGCTGACAGGGCTTTGTCCTGCACTGTTGGGGACTCTTCCTTTGTCCTGCACTGCTGCGGACCTAGTGGTTCTCGAGGTCTTGTTCCAGAACTAGGAGGAAGCTGAAATATGCAGGTAATAACATGGCAAAACGTAAGATAATTATGAGTAAAAATGATTGAGCATGATTCAGACCATTGTTTTGTTTTAGTTTTGTTTCCTTCTGCAGATAAAGGTATTGCATCTGTTAAAGGCCTGGGAAAAGTCAGGGTAGAAGTTTTGCAACTCTCCCAAGTTATGAGTTCAATTTGTTAGTTGAATTGGAAACACTGACGCTGCCACTTGTCCTACATTGTACTCTTTTTGTTAGCCTAGGAAATGGATGCCCTCTGGTCCAGGAGTGGTTTTGCTATGGGTTTTTGCTTTGTTTTCCAGATACTGTGGTGGCTGTGAATGGAATTTGGATTCTTGTTGAAACCTTCATGCTGCAAGGTAGGAAACATCGCAGCTTGTTTCTTGACTATGATGCTGGGGGATTGAATAAAGGGAAGGCTAGAAAAAGCTCTTCTTGTGTCTTGCAGGAGGGAATTTCTTTTCCAGAAACGTCCCATGGAGCTACATAGTCTTCCTCACAAGTAAGCTGATGCCTCCGAACAGAGCTGTGTCATTTCATAAGGAGTTGGGAGGGGAATAAGCAGCTCTGTTCCCAGAAGATTATTCAGTTTGAAGTTAAAACTTAGCCACAGGTGTACAGACTCCGTCTAGAACAATGCTGTGCCTGGCAGGGATCCTCAGCATCCACGCAGACCCACATGAACGCTGCTGCACTGTTACACAGCTCACTGCGCGACTGCAGTCTGGGGAGCCTCTTACCTCTGGTGCAACTGTCTGCAAAAGCTGCTGTATTACTCTTAAAGCTGGCTTCAGCCCTGAGAGCAGAATAGCCTTGTTTTGTTAGGCACAGCGTGCAAAGTGGTAAGCTCCTCCATACTTGTGATGGCTCTGTGTGGAGTTGCTCATGTTGCTCTGTGCTGCACTGACTGTTCCAGGAGGCATTACTGGCTCTGATCTGATTGCAGCTGTGAGCTGGCCCTCTGCCACGCAAAGCAAGGCAGTCCTGTGGGACTACAGAGTGCAGGGGCATGCCGAGGAGAAGACTGAAAGGGCTAGATGAACTAGCTGACGAGCTGAGTTTTCTAACTGAACATCATCCCCTCCATAAACATGTACCTCAGTCTTCCTTTTCAGCCCAAGTATAAGCAATTGCAACTTCATATGTTGGTTCATCGCACTGCCATGGAACTCTTCAGTGATGTGAATTCACTTCCCTTCTCCTGCCAGTGTCTCTTGCTCAAGCGGAGAAGAAAAGTATAGCTCCATTGAATCAAAATAGTGTGTAAAGCTGCAGCAGGAGGTTCTTTAAACAATCTAGGAGAGGTTGCTAACCTCTTATTTGACTGCTGGGTAGCTCTAGTGCTTCCCTGGCCATTAGTCTTCAAAACACTTGTTATGAAAGTTTGAAGGGAGAGGCACTCTGCAACACTTCTTTTCACAAGGATGTTGTCGTCCAGCTCTTCACTTCTCTCCCACCTTGGAACCTGGAAAGAAAGACTTTGGGATGACTGAAACAGGGCATCATCATGTTATTGTGGCATTCTTTAACCTACAGGCTCACAAGGTGCTGCCAGGACAGGGGGTGAAGTATTCAGATGGCTCCTCTTTGAAAGGATCTCTCCCTGCAGGTTAAGGCTAGGCTACAGGATGCGGATATGTTCCACTGAGATAGAAGGAAATAAACAGGACTGAAAAAATAGGACTGAATTACCTACACCACTTTCTGGCCTTTCCTACAGGAGCTTGTGCCTCAACATTTATAGCGTGTTAGCCAACTAACTGCTTGTAGACTGCTCTGTGGAGAAATCACCATGAATACAGGAAAATGTGTTGATTTGGAGGGAAAATGTCTCTTTGGCATCTCACTGAGAATAAGGCATGAGCCCTCCATGTGACACAGCTTATTTCTGTCTATGGTTGTCATCTTCTTTTACAGTCTATGGTGTGGAGCTGCTCCTGAAGACCACTGGACTGGGACCTGTCGAGTACCTGTCCTCGGGTTGGAATCTGTAAGTGCACACTGACATTTTGAGAGAGAGATGGCAAAAGTTGTTGGGTTAGAAAGACTGACTTCTGAGATGAGTTTTTAGGCCTGTAGACGAGGCCATCAGCAGGCTATTATAATCCTTCTGCCCTTGGCCTTGTGCATCTTGTTAGACTGGAGCAGCACCAAGCACCTCCTCTCTGCTGAAACACTAGTGATAAATCGTTGCTCTTATTTTTTTTTTTTTTTCTCTCTAGCTTTGACTTCTCAGTCACCCTGTTTGCATTTTTGGGGCTCATGGCACTGGCGTTTAACATGGAGCCGTTCTACTTCATTGTGGTCTTGCGACCCCTTCAGCTGCTGAGGTGAGACGGGAAGGCTGGGTGGGGGGTACAGAGAGCAGGTGGGGAAGAAAACAGCCAGGCTGGTTTTCCATCAATCCAGTTGGGGACCGAGCTCCTTACCAGGAGAGGGCAAGGATTGCTCTGTGGGTACGTGACCATGGCAAACAGGAATTGCGTGGGGTAATGAGATTAGCCAGAGTTATCAAAATGAACGATAACAAAAACTTGGGATGGGATATGAAACCCCGTGCTTTGGAGCTTAAGCTGATCTCTAATAGAGATCAAGGGATTTACCGGGGGCAGATTATCCTGTGTCTGCCTTCGTGGGGTTCTTACACCTCCTCTAAATTGTCTGATGCTGTTCAGAGAAAAGCTCTTCTGTCAGGGTGAGACAGTCTGAGCCAGTTTAATAATTTCCATTGAATTACCAGAAATTACAGTTTTCAAAGGATGCTGCTTTCTAGGGTGAAGTACAACCCTGCTCTGACTGCATCTCACACTTTAAGCAAGACTGTGGCCTGTAACCTCTCTGCAGCTCAGTAAGATGGGTCTGATTAACCCCCTCATTTCAAGGCTGTTCCAGAGGTACATTCACCTTTGCAGAATGCTTTGAGAGCCATAGGTGGAAGGCATTTGAGAGGCAAAATGTTTTGTTAAAAACAAGCTAATGTAATTTAGCTCTTCAGTGAGGATTTAAAGAACACTTTATGACACTCAAGGGGGGGGGGAATGTTTTCTCTGTTGCTCCCCTGCCAAAGCCTGTGTTTGGCAGCTGCGTTTCTCTGTAAAGGCTGATGGAGTTGCCAAATCTTAAATTAGAAGGTACAATGAAGTTTTCTTTCATCAATTTTTATTGGGTCGTGGGGGAAACACAGAAAAGCTTGTGTCTGAGGAAAGAAGTAATGAATCCTGACCCTGTACACAGGACTAGTTTAAGTTCTTATTATTTTTATTTTTTTAAAAATAGATATTTATGCATCATGCTGTGTAAAAAGACGTAGGCTTTTCCTTGAGAGTCCTCAATCCTGTAAACACTTAGTTGAATGTGTCGTAAACATTCAGATGGGACAGCAGGATGTTAGGTGAGCGGAGGCCACTTGAGCAAGAGCAGATCCTGTGAGTTTGGTGTCAGGAAACCTTACTGTTCATTGACCTGGGAGTACAGAGAACTGTCATACTCTCTTTAACTATTTCCAACAACACCAGGAAAGTTGCAGTCCGTAGGTAACTACTGGCTTCTCTTTTCAGGCTATTTAAATTGAAGAAACGCTACAGAAATGTCCTGGACACTATGTTTGAGTTGTTCCCCCGGATGGCCAGGTACTAACAACTTCTCTTCGGGTGATGGTGGGGAGAGGGGAGTGAAGGTTTAGTGTCTAGGGCTGGGGTCAGGATAGGGAGCTGTCAAACCTGCTAAAGGTGTTTATGCTCTGATCTGTCAACTGCTTGTTACTTATTCTTCAGTGTGCTGCAGTGGAGTGTTAATCTTCCAATTTCTTAGAGCAGTATGTGATAAGCAACACTCCAGCACCCTGGGCCTCCTCCTGCTTTTGTGTTAGAAGGACAACTAAGAGTCGATGCTTGTTTAATTTTTCTCCCCCATCCCAGTTTTTGGTGAGAGGGGAGGCCCATTTGGGAGGAACATTGGCGTGAATATACTCAGCCCCAGATGCTTCCCTGTCCTTAGTACAGCCACTCAAGAGCATTATTGTGAAATGGTGGGGCAGAAGGAGCTTGGTGTTTGAGTGGGGCATCCTCAGACCTCGTTCCCTTGAAGGATGTCTGAGGAGAGCGTGTTAGCTAGAGAACCCTGTTCTTGGCACAGTCCCTGC
The DNA here is from genome assembly GCA_013401315.1 of Balaeniceps rex. Classification (NCBI taxonomy): domain Eukaryota; kingdom Metazoa; phylum Chordata; class Aves; order Pelecaniformes; family Balaenicipitidae; genus Balaeniceps; species Balaeniceps rex. The sequence goes on from VYZW01017482.1 coordinate 48,495, forward strand.
ATCCAAGGACGTGGAGAGGGCAGAACCAGTGTGTGGCGTTCTTTATTAAAGAAACTGTGGACAGACATTTGTTTACCAGAAAAAGACAGACTGGGAGGGAATCCAGGCTGCTCTTTAGTTTCTCTCTTCAGCAAGTGGCAAGCTCCTTGTCCAAGGACTTCTTGAATGAGAGCAGGCAAAGAACTGCAGAGCCACAGTGGCAGGGAGGGTGGTCTGGGGTTTTCAGTGCTGCTTCCCATCCATTGGAAATTCCTTCCAGAGAAACCAGCCTGTGACTTTGTGTTTCCCTGCTTCAGCAACTCTTGAGTAGCACAGTACTCTTTCTGTTTTTGCCTCCAGCCTGGGTTTAACCCTGCTGATCTTCTACTATTGCTTTGCCATTGTTGGCATGGAGTTCTTTGCTGGCGTGGTCTACCCAAACTGCTGCAAGTGAGTACTGCAAATCCATCCCCCTCTGCAGTGGGTTTGGTGCACTGCCAGTAGCAGTGCCTCTGGCAGCTCTGTCTCCCTGTGGAGAAGGGACCAGAGGATGGGTCTAAATGGGGTTTTGCAGCTAAGCCAACATGCTGGTAAAATCTAGGGGAAACACTTCACTTCTCCAGGTAAGATTGGATGAAATGGCTTTTGCATTGCATTTGGAAAGGGAGAGACTTCTGTGGTGGGGTTGGCTGGTTTTAATAAGCTCTGTAGCTCGCCTCAGGTAGCTGCACTGGGAGGGCTTCTTTGTGACACTGTGGCTGGAAACTCTTGTAACAGCTGCTCTAGAGCATAGTTGAGATTTTTATCTTGGTGACACCAGAGCTGCTCTGCTAGATGTGTTACATATTTAGGCCTCACTTTGTACAAGATAGCTTCCAAGACCAGGTGAATTTAAGCTGACCTGTACCCTTTTCATCTTAAATGATGGCAGACCACTTGGAAATGCCACGCTTTAAGGGTGTAAGCCAAGGAGTCTAACTCAAACACTGAGTTTCTCTGGTATAATATTTGCTGAATGACTGGAAAGACTCCATGTGGTCCCTGGGCTTTGTGCTGACCTGTGAAAGACAGAGGCTTTCTTTCAGAGAAAATGGCAAGTGTTCACCAAGAGGTAGAAACTGCCACCCTGCTCACCACCTTCTAAGTGTTTTGGTGTTTATAATCCTTGAGATTTGCCTTGCTTTTCCACTTCTCATTCTTTTTCCTGGTTTCTCCAACCAGCACAAGCACAGTTGCAGATTCCTACCGCTGGGTGAATCATACAGTTGGCAACAAGACGGTTGTGGAAGAAGGTTATTACTATCTCAACAACTTCGACAACATTTTGAACAGCTTTGGTAAGGGCAGTTTTGTCTGTAGCAAAGACTATTCCTTAGTGCATCTGTGCTCCTGCAGAGCTGGATGGCAGGACTGTATTGCTCATGTAAGCCTGGGACTCTCCCAGAGAGTCCTACTAACGCACCTCAAACACTCAGCATGCTGCTCTGTCTGGAGAACTCCAGCTGACTAATTGTGCCGTGACTGTTTTGCAAGATAAGCAGACATCTCTTAAAAGCCAGTGTGAAGCCAGCAGATCTGTTCTGACTCGTGATCAGACCAGACTTCCAGAGATGTTTAAGTCACTGCCCTTCTAAAGAACCAGAAGTGATGCTAATACATTTCTTTAAACCCACTGATGAAGAATAATTTGAATGTGTTGATTCCTCTTCATGTTTTTTCTTAATGCGTGACCAGAGATGCTTATCTCCTGGAGATTTCAGAGGTCTCCATGCTCTCTGGTGGAAAGAGTCAGATCTGTTTCAAATTTTTTTTTTAAGAAACATAGATTAAGCCATGCTCCTGGTTCTGTGGGTCTAAGCCCCTTTGTTTGAAGTAATTGGAGTGATGAGGGTCTGCATTGTGTCTCTGGATTTGCTGGTTGTATTAAAACTTTGGTGTCTTGCGTCAGTCTTCCCTGTCAAATACTTAGTCTAAGAATCACTGTAAAGTAGGTCAGGATGGATAAAGCCATTGTCTGTATTTTTTCTTCCACTTGTACACAGTCACGCTGTTTGAGCTGACAGTCGTCAATGACTGGTACATCATCATGGTAAGTAAACCTCAGCTACCTTGTGTGTATAGACAGCACAGACTCTTTGCCAGTTGAGCTAGATCTTCTATGCCACCACTGCTTTGTTCCCCTGGTGACTGGAGATAGGCCCAACATTGTGACTTCTTGTTGCCAGACATCTTTTGCTTCTGATCGTTGGGTGCCATTTGACGTCTGGTATGCTGCTGGGCATGTTTCCTTGTGAATCTTGACCAGCCTTCAGGCCAGGTTTCACAATCTGGACAAGTGAAGTCACTCTATTCCAGCTTGTCACCCTGCTGTCCAAGCTGTGTTCTCATAGCAGCAATGGCTCATACAGCCACAGGCTTTAAATGTTCTGTATGTTTGCATACAGGAACCTCTCTTTTTAGCTTGAGAGGACGAGTTGGGACATTGAGCATTGCACAGGCAGTCCCTGGGGCTAACTGTGGAGCCATGAATGAGAGAGAGTGTTTATGCTGCTTCATGTCTGTTGGCAAGCAGTTAACAGGACACTCTCCCTTCTTTTGTGCACTACTGACTTCTTCCCTCTCCTCTTTAGGAAGGGGTGACATCCCAAACCACTCACTGGAGCCGTCTTTACTTCATGATCTTCTATATTGTGACCATGGTAGGTTTCTGGACATGCTTTGTGCATCAAATAGTGGGGATGAGGAGGGGAGACAGCTTTTACTGTGTACCAGAGGGCGCTTCCATCCCTAAATGAGGACAACTTTGCTCTTCTACATAAATGTCTTCCAGAAACAGGTGTGAGTCCACATCACTTGTAGAAAGTTGAATTTATGGGCATTGACAAAGCTGATGCTGCACAAATCTGGGCCTGGGGTAGGGACTAGGGCAGCACAGAGTTTTGTTCTGTCCCCGTTGTGGTTTACTGCTAGCAGTTTACTCTCAGGTAGATGTGTGACATGTGCATCTACTCTGCCATGGAGGAGATGGGGAGCATGGAGTCGAAGCACAGACCAAATGCTCAGCTTCATGTTGAAGTGGGCTGGAAGAATCTCCCAGCGGCAGCCTCCTGATCTCTTCTGTTCATGTCCTCTCTCAGGTGGTGATGACAATCATCGTGGCTTTTATTCTGGATGCTTTCGTCTTCCGCATGAACTACACTCGGAAGAACCAAGATTCAGAAGGTCAGAACTGAGGACTGGCCGACCTACAACATTGTGTCTTCTCTGCCTGGTGTCTTATGTCTGTAGGAGAGAATGGGATTGGCCAGCAAAGACCAGATTTTTGTTTTAGCCTGACTTCCTTAGCTCATTCTTATGCTTTTGTATGATATTTCTATCCAGCCTTTCTGTTCTGCCCCTCATCTCTCCCCCACCACTCCCCTGAAAGTGTGTGTGTATGCATGTGTTTATCTATGTGTGTGTGTGCACGCACACGTAAACTTCAACTACTTGAGCCATTTCAACCAAATTATTTGAAGGTAGAAAGTCCGCACGCATTTCATGAAAGAAATCTAGGAAACATTACAGCAATGATGTAGCAAAGCTCAACAAGAGACCTTACAGGAAAGGAAGGTGATTTTTCTTTTAAACCCAATTTCCCTCCCTCACTAATATACTCACCAGCACCAGAACGTGTCTGCAAGTGGCTTGTCCAGCATTCAGGCACCAAGACGCTGGACTCAAGTGGTTTGCCAGTTCTTTCCATATATCTCCAAGTTGTACTTAGACTGGTGACTACGTGCTGGTTTTGTACATACCTTTCTGTACCCTTTAGGAACTGACAGTGACTAGTCTCCATCCCCTCACCCCTGTGAGTCATCAGTTTTACACACTGTCCTTTGTCTCCTGAGCTGGGTGAAACTGCATGTAACTTCATGACCTGCTAATTTAGGTGCCATAAACACATTAATCTCTTACAGCCCTTCTCCTGCTATTCCTTCAGGTGATCTACACCCAGACTTTTCATTCTCTGTGCAGACTAATCTTAATAATTCTTCACACTTTTCTGCAGGAAGGAGATACAGCTACTGCAAGCGTACATTTAATGCCACTCTTCCCTGCAGAAACATGGTGAAGGCCCCAGCCACAGGAGTAGCTTTGATCAGCCCCTCATCTTTCCTAGGTGCCAGAAGATCCCAATGTGTGGTGCAGGCCCATAGGAGCCAAGTGTTGTTAGTTACAGAAACACTTTTCATTGTGATCCTTCCTGCACCCAGTTTGAAGGGCGCAGTGATTAGCACTTAACTCCCAAGCCATGTTAGGCAGTTCAAGGTCAAAAGGCAGCAATTCCTTTGTGATTAGCTGCTTTGCTAGTTAATTTACAGGTAAGCAAAAAGCTACAAGATTTTTTTAAGATACTGAGAAGCCTGATGTTTTAAAAAGCTGAGATGCTTGCTGGCCCTACACACTAGTTAACTTCTTCCCTGCCTTGTTGAGGGGACAAGGACATACATGTTCTAAGCACAAAAGTAGGTACAGACTGTGCCCAACATCTGCCTTGGTCCTGTGTGCCGTTAAGCTTTGTCTTTCAGGATTATCGTAGCAGCTGATGAAGCAATGTTCATCTCAGTGACTTGTCTTCCTCTTTCTTTTTCCTGCCTCTCCAGAAGACAACGGCATTGTGCTGGAGAAAGAGATCTCCAAGGAGGAGGTGGTTGGCATAATCGAGCTGTACAAGCAGAATTCAGCTGCCACTGAAACCGCTCAGCTGCAGAAGATTGTTTTGCAGATGGACAAATATGGGGTAAGAGGAAACGCTTACCGCAAGTTCTTGGCTTCAAGGGAGGGAGATGTGCCAGGGCCACAAATGTCTTTTTGCTGTCTTCTAGAGAGAAGCTGCATGTGTCTTTGTAGTGTTGAGAGCTGAGCTCCTGGAGGAACTCTGCAGCACTGGCACAAAGTTTTGCTGCTGTAGAAAAGTAGCAGGTGAATTTCCCCTGCACTCTGAATAGCCTTGGCAAAGGCTCGTTGCTATTGCCTGCCTCCAACTTCACTTAGAGCTATCCTGGCCCAGTACTGTCTGGAAAAAAGTATATTTCTTTTTCTCTAAGGAAGCCACTGCACTGTTTTGTAACTCTCCTGCCTCTCTCTATGCCATTGTACGCTTAGGCCCGAACGGTCCTGAAACATTATGCAGCAATATGATGGTATCGATTCCAAACACCAGGCTTCCCTTCTCCGTGGCACTGCTTATTTTTTCATTCCAAAACAGGATGGACAATTGGAAAAATGAGCTGACCTGGGTAACTGCTCTTGTCTCAGAACTGTTGTCTCATGCGTCTGGGAAGAGCTTAAGTGGTTGTTTTAATAATAGCCATTATATTCTTGTATCACCACTACAAAGTGCAAGTGCTACAGTCTCTTAGGCGACCTTTATTTTCTTTGGTTGGCTTGGTAGTTAAAGGCTGAGCTCTTGTTCACACAGACAAAATTCAGAAATGCAACAATGCTGATCAGAAGCAGTTTTCAAGACAATAAACCAAAGGAGGATGCTGTCCTCAGCCTTGCAATGGAGTCCAGAATGATGATGCCAGACCTGAGGTTTCTTTTGCTTCTCAATCCTGTTTACGTAACTCGTGGTCAGAGAGTAATTCAGACTTCAGCGCTCTGCTTATGCGATTTAAGAAATCCAGGCCCATGGAGTAAATGGTGTGGTTTAGACAAGTGGGACCTGAAATTGTTCTTTGATGAGATCTTATTGGGAGGCTTGGGTTTGAGCCTTGTTCCAGGCACTGATGTTATGTTCATCTGACTAAATTAAGCACTGCTGACAGACGCATCTGTCTGAGCTACAGCTCCCTCTGTAGTCTTTGGGGATCTGCTCAGTGTGATTCATCTCAGCCTGCAGTAGATGCCTGCATTTGTTTCGGTGATGTGCACCCTAAAATGCCTTTTTCCCATGGCAGTAGAAGCAGCCCAGGATAGCCTGAGCTCATCAGTGGATGGTGTGTGTCCGCATGAAGGATGAAGTTCCAGGGACTGATCCTGTGAGCTGCTCTGTGACTGATGAATGTGTGTCTTGTTTTTTCCTCCTACTTCCCCCTACTCTTTAGCAAATGTCAACAGTGTTTCTGGGACGCAGATCAAGGACCAAGAGTGATCTGAGTATGAAGATGTATGAGGAGGAGATACAGGTATGTGGGCCTGAGTTGGAAATACCAGCAAGTCTCTGTGGTGAGCAGAACATTTCCTAGAATAACAAACCATCCTTTTAAACACTGGAGGCTTTCTTCCTCCAAGACCCAGGCAGCCATGTGCTCTGTGAGAAGGGTGGGTAGTAGATGAAGTGTAGTTTAGATTGATCCGTTCTTGCACTCAGGGATTTTCTTAAACCACAGAGCACGTCAGAGCCTCCTCAGGTGGTTCCAGGTGCCCAGCTGTGCAGGTGTGTGTCAGCCGAGTCACAGTAACCGTGTGCTCGGTGTGTGCGTAGGCACTCCAGCTTGGCTGAGCTTACCTAGACTCACCGAGGTGGACGCGTTTGCTGGGGCTGTGAGCACATGCGTAGTGCGTTCCTGGGGCTTGGCTGCTGAACGCTGATTTGTTAAGCCACTGGAATGTGATTGTGTTTGAGCTTGGGCGTGTCTGTCTGACACAGAAATCAAGTGTTCTCCCAGGCAGAGTGCTGCTTGGTGCAAGCAATGCTGCCAGGTTTTCCCAGAATAGCAGGCTATCAAAGATGGGAAACACTTAAATCAACTGATTCTCTGGATTGTTGGGAGCATTCCTGCTAGTGCCCTTCATGGTCAGGACCTTTATGCCATGGATTTGGTCACTGTAGTGCCTGCCAGACATTCACCTACAGGTTGAAGGTCATGGGCTAATGTAATGATTACTACTGAAAGAATTAATCTCATAACCATTTGAATCTGTCCTTTGTCCCTTGAGCAGCTAGCTTGGGGATGAGTCTTCAGTCCCCCTAACAAAAATAAACATATTATTTGCTCTGGAGCTGGGTGGAAATCTGCACAGAAAGCTCCCCGCCTGTTCTGCTTGGTCCCTGATTCAGGGATGTAACATCTTGTAACGCTCTGGGCACTGCCCAGGATTGGGAGCAACTTTGCAAATCCCAGACATCACGGGGACATCAATACCAGAGTCCTAAACGTTCAGGAGGGACATCCTGAGAGAGGGATGTTTCCTTGCCCAGGTTTGTCGGTTCAGCCAACTGTAGCTGAGCCATAGCTGGTACTTCTTGCTTGGACTACGGGTGGCAAGGTCTTGGTGCATCCATCACAGCCATGCTGCTGTTAACCAGGTTGTTCCAGGAGGTTAGGCTACATCCAGGGCTTTGGAAAGAGCCCCTCTGTGCCTGATCAAATGTGCCCTCACATGGCAGAGCAGCCAAAGGCTCTGCCTTTTGGGGTCCTGCTGGGGGGCTGCGAGGCCAGTGTGGGGCAGAGCCTGATCTCGGTGTGTTTGATCTCCTGTTGCAGGAATGGTATGAGGAGCATTCCAGAAAAGAGGAATCTCAGACACCGTTGCAAGAGCCTGCATCTGCTTCCAACAGCTCTCTGAAGCCCCTGAGCCTCCGACAACGCTCCCAGACTGTCATTTAGGCCTAGCTAACACAAGCCGCCTTCTATGCAATAACCTAGAGTATTACTTCACAGCGTATATATTGGGATGATGTATATAGATCTGTTCAGTGTACTGTTCGGCTTTAGGGTTTAAACCTCTTCCCCTAGGCAGTGAATTGCTGAAAAAACAGAGGCCCAGGGAACTCTGTGTAAGGCTGCTACACGCAGATTGAGCATGATGCACATGCTCAGTACAGAGGGAACATCTCGGGCAGAACAGAGTCCCTTCTCCCTCTGAGCCGCTTCCCAGGCTCGAGCCTGCTGCTTGTCTTACCACTAACAGACCTTGGGGAAAGGGATGTGTAATCCATTAACAGCAGGAAATGTGCTGAAGCCACCTGCTTAATATTAGAACTTTTGCCCTTTTTGAAGATCTCCTTTGCTTAAAGGGTACCATTAACATAAAGAATAAAAGGTCAGGGAGTGAGTTTTTGTTTCTTCTCACCTTCCTTATGCAAAAAAAGGGGAGGTGGTGTGAAATTTCAGCACTTTTGAAGGAGCAGTCTGCCTTTCCCCTCCTTTTTGGCACACCTAGATGCACTCCCTGTAGTAGATCCAGCTCTGATTATTGAATTTAGCTGTCCCCGAGCAGTTCTGTGGCAGCTGGAGACACAACTGACGGCCAGCATCTCATCATGTTATGACCATAGGTGGGACAGGAGTTTGGGGAGACAAACTCTGTCTCTGCTGTAGCTGTCCAATTATCTGCATCGCTGCTGGTCACTTCTGCCTGTGGCATTGCCCGGGTTTGGGATCACTGCTGTAAACCCCAAAACTCCCATCTCTGTTCAGTGAGAGGTGGGATGCTGCAGGGTGACGGTGGCTGTTGACCTCTGCCACTCGGCCACCTGCTCTGTAAATGGCAAATCTCTGGCTGGTCCTTAGCTCAGATAAATGACTAGGAAGAAGAAATGGAAGGTTTTGCAGCTCCAGGTCTGACTTATTTCTGCCCGGCTCTGGGTTAAGGAGAGCTTATGGGCATCAAACAGTACTCCTGGTTAGTCCTCAGCCAGGTCACTGTTTTGTTTAGATAGGTGAGCAAGTCCCAGTGCAGCAGTGTTGCTCCTCCCTTGCTCTCACCCTTGTAGAAATGTTCCTCAGGCTGGCAAATGCTGACTGAGTTGGGTCTTGGGAAGATCCACTGAAGAGCTTTACTGTTGCCCTGAATTTTGGATGCAGGAGGAACGTGGAAGATGATGATTCTTCTCACCCGCCTGCTTTTCTGCAGCTGACAAGGAGGCTGCCAGACCTGGTAGCTGAGGGATGGGAAGGAAGGAGGAAAAAGGATCCCTTCCCAGCTCTGCCAGTTTATTCTGTGATCATGGCAGGTTGTGTCGTCACTCGTGTTTCATTGCCCGCAACATGATAAGAACCTGTCTCTGTAAGTTGCCTTTTTTTCCCTGTCAGCACAGAAAGTGCTGAGGGCTAGAAGTACCTGTCAGCTGGGAGGCTCCCCTCACCTCTTGCTGTTTGATCTTTTCTCAGGTTCAGACTAAGAGTAGAGCTTGCTGGGGAGGCTTTCACCTTCCTCCATACAGATCAGGCAGCGGGAGATCTGTGTGCCTGTTCCCTTTGTCCCACATACCTATTTTTTCCTTGGTAGCCTCACCACGTGGCACAAGGACAGTGGGAGAGGACTGATCCTACCTGGGCAGCTCAGGAGCATTTCCTGGGTGGATGAGACTTTCAAAAGTAGGCAAGACAGAGCTGCTTCTGAAAATCTCTCCCTGCATAGTATGGTGGGAGCATTTGGGCTATGGGATGGAAAGAGTGGGTGAGCAGATTTCGGGGCAGCACGCACACCAGAGTCTGCTCTCAACCCTTGCCAAATTCCCTGGGTGCCTCAGGGCAACTCTTTGTTTCCTTTCTGGGTACTGCAGGTATGAAACTACTTCTGAGCTGAACCGTGAAGGACCTTAAAGGGCTGTTTTCCAAACCATAAATTCGACCACAAATTAATGAGCAGTGCAGTTGTTGCTCTTGCAGTTGCTCTGCATGGAGTCGCAGCCTGGGAGATTTATCCAGATTAGTCCTGGGGCTGGAGATGTTGTTTATTCTGTTTTAAGTTGTGGGCAGGATGAATGAGCATTGTGAAGGTTAGGGGAAAAAAAATGTGGCTGTATTTAAACTCCACATTCCCCTACAGCCTATTTGTCCTTGCAGGGCTGTCAGTGACTTTTTTGGGGGTGTTTTCCGGGTGTGAAAGGAGCTGCAGCTTTAAGCTATATTGTGGGGGGCACTAACCTGCTTAACATGCAATAACAGGGCTCTCGTGCCACAGAGACAGGAATGCTTGGACTGGGGTTCAGGGCTCAGCTGCTGCTTCCATGGTTTTGTGCTGAGGTGTTGATCTGCCCCCACGTCCACACTGTATTAATTATTTTTGTAAACCAAGGAGGGTTGCAGAAGTTTATTTCTTCCATATGACTTTGGAAGGAAACAAAGTTTGAGTACGGGGCATCCCCTTCTATTTATCCTCCTCTTCCCCGCCTGACACACAGACTAACGACAGAGACAATCATTTTGTAGGGAGCAAGGGAGGAAGCACTGCGGGATTTTGTATGCTGGTGTTTTGTTTATAAAATGATTTTATGGACATGTCTGTAAAATGTTCTCTAGATTTTTTTCAAGCACACTAATAAAAAGCATCCTCGGCTTTGTAAAGGCAGCAGCTTCCTTTCCTCCTTCCAGAAGTGGGGCTTGGCTGCAGCTGAAGCGTTTCCACAGTGTTTGAAGAGGAGCAGTGCCTGCCCTTCCTCTCCCGTGGCGACTGCTTGCACGGGCGTATTTTGCATGCGTGCCCTGCCGAGCTGCTCTGAATTCTTGTTCTGGACGTTGCAAAGCCCAGCTTCCCTTCTGCCCTCACCCCTGACTGTTTTTTTCCCTAAACGTTAAGAATAATGCTTTCAAACTTATGTTTTTTAAAGCTACCATAATGCAATGTTTAAGGTTAGAAGGGGGTTTTTGACCCTGTACCCCGTATTGGTACGTTGGCTGCGGTTTCGATTGCTTTAGCCCTGCTGTGTGTAAGGAAGTGGGGCTTGTCTCCCCGGATCATTCCAGCAGCTGCTGGTTACTTGTGAGCAGGTTCAGGGCAGAGCCAACAGCTGCAGGCACAGGGAGCGTTATTTTTTGTGAAAGCCCATATCTGGTTAGAAAAAGGAGAAATGATGCAGGCCCAGGAGGCTGCTGGCACCCCTAGGAGGGAGCAGGAACCAGGTCCGGCGGTTGTGCTTCTTGCAAAACAGCCCGTCTCTCCGTGTGCAGCAGGAACGTGGTTGTCCGTAACAGCAGTTTGCTTTCCAGTTTGCTTTTCCTGCGCCCTGCGGACCCTCGGCTCCGCTTCCCCTGGGACTGTGGGCTGCCCCGCTGGTGTCCCCATCCCAGGGGAGCTGAGTAATGTCCCCTGCAGCCCGTGCTGACCCCGTGCCAGGACTGCTGTGACACTGCAGTTCCCAACCGTGCAACTAAACGGCCGAGTCAGGCGCATGTGACTGCTGTTGAGAAATCAACTGCTGGTGAACCCGGAGGAAACCACTTCCCCAGCCGCTGGGGAAGCCTGCCCTGCGCGGCTGCGGGTGTCAGCCCCCCAGGCCCCCTCTGCTGCTGCTGGCTCAGCTCTGGAGCATCTGTGGGTGTTCCCTCTCCCCTCCAAAGGCAGGGTGCTGGGTAAGGGTTGTTACAGTAGCACAGAGCAGGAGAAAACACCCTCGCAACAAACAACACAAGTCGAGGTTGGGTTTGTGTTTGGGGGTTTTATTGCAAATTTTTTTTTTTCCACAGTGCCTAATCCTTGTCTTGCCAGAGACTAACACTGTGTGTGGAAACCTCCAAGTCCTTTCCTACAGCTCTGTCCACCCTAGGAGGAGGAGAAAAGTAGGATCTGAAACTCAAGTTGAAAAACATAGCTTAAAAAAGCAGGGGAAACCAGCCTCCCTTAGTTTGTTGGGGTTTTTTTTCCCCTCCAGCTTTGCTTGCATTAAAACCAAGCACTGCCCTGGAGCTTTGCCGCACCTTAACCACATCTTGCTTTGCCTCGGCTGCTATTTCAAACCCGCAGTATGAACATGTCATGTCCTTTGCAATGAGAAACTTGTGCTCAGAGCTTCAGGGAGTTATCCTATGTAGCCTGACTGCCCTAGCCCTGTCTCAGAGTAGCCAGGATGGAGACAGGGAGGGGAAAGTAAAGTGGTTAAAGAGGTAAAACCTCTCCTGTTGTGACCCTGGGCTGGAGCTGCCCTCTCCTCTGCCCCTGCCACTGGGACCAGAAGAAACAGAGGTCTTAACCTCACTCCTGGTCAGAGCCGCCTTGAGTTAAACAAGATTAAACAGAGCAGGGAGAGGATGTTGCTAATGACTAACAGCTCCTTTTCCTTTCCCAAAGCACAAACAACCAGCCCCCCCCCAGGAAGGTGAAGGCCGAGGGCTTGGCTGGCATGTGACGCCACTAGCATGTGGTGGCAGCAGCATGGCTGGGGTCGAGGTGCCCTTGTCCCCCTGGCAGGGACAAGGGGAGGGAACAGCAAGGCCCCGTTCCGGCGGGGAGGCAGAGTGAGAGCCAGGGATGGATGTGCATCTCCTGCCGGCGGTGGGGCCGGTCAGATGGCGGAGAGATGGATCACCCTGAACTCGGTCAGCAGGGCCATGCAGAGGAAGGCCAGGTAGTAGAGGATGAGGCAGACGCCATACGCCTTGCCCAGCTGGAAGCACTGCGCTGGCACCGACACGAAGGAGAAGACCAAGCTCAGCCCCAGGGCCCCGGCAAGGATCCAGACCAGGAGGCTGTCGGGCTCCAGCTGCCAGAGAGATGGGGAGTGATGTGGAGTGACACCAGGGTCCTGCTGCCAGCCTGGCCCGTGCCACCATGTCACTGCAGCCTTACCTTCACCACCAGCTGGCTGCTGGTCATCTGCAGCAGGCAGCCGAGTCCCACGCCAACCAGGATGTCTAGGGCACGTTCAGGATGGAGACGCAGCGTAGGGGACCTCAGGGGAGCAATGGAGCTGGCCACATCCCCCCCACCCCAGGGAGAGGGACAGCACCAGCCCTCCCCCTCCCTGCCTGCACCCCGTGGCTGCTGCCTAGTCCGAAGTGTTGCCCGTTTGTGGCGAATACAGCCTGGAGCACTCGAGGAGAGGCTTCAGCCTGGTCTGGGGACCACACAAAGCCTCCAAGAGTGTGGCACAGCCTCTTCCCCTCCTTCCCTTTGGCAAATCCCAGATGTGTCAGACCCCAGCCCAAACCCCACCCCGCTGGGGCTGGGACAGCAGTGGGGATAGGGGGATGCTGCTGGCTCCATCCCTGCAGCTCCCACAGTTCACAAACGCCACGCCTGTCCCCCTGCACTGTGCGGGCACCGGGGAGGTTGCCAACATCCCAGGGACTCTGGGATGGATCCTGCCCAGCTCCTTCCCAGGGGTCCCCCAGGAGCAGGGGCTCTCCCTGGGCTGCAGGCAGGGAAACTGAGGCAGCCCGTGCCCCAAGTACCACCACCACTTCCCCCCTGCACCCAAAGGATACTGAAGATGATGCCCCCGAAGCAGGCGGAGAAGGCCATGCGGGGATAGCCCTGCCGTGCCATGGTGAGGTCGGAGAAGGTGTCTGCAGAGGGAGAAGGGGAGACCTTGGGTGATGCCAGGAGGATGGGTGCACCTGGGGTGGCACTGGGGCACAGCAGAGCCCTTACCACCAATGCTGTTGCCCCAGGCCAGCAGCGTCAAGCCCAGCACAGTGTTGCTCAGCTGGAAGATGATGCCTAGGGTTCGGAGAATGTTCACCAGCTCTGTGGCCGCAGCATTGATCCACATGGCACTGGCCAAAAATCCAAGGAAGGCAAATACCTGCTGGGCAGAGGGGTAAGCTGGTCCCTGGGTGTGTCCCGCAGGGCCCTGCACACCTCCAGCCAGCCGTGTCCCTCCTGGGGACATTGGGGACCGGGAAGGAGGTCCTGGCTCCTGCTCTAGCCCCAGGACCCTCAGCCCAGTCCAGAGCGGGCTGGGCTGGTGCCCGGTGGGCGTTCAGGGCTGGGGGGCACCTTACGCAGTGGTACTTGGGCGGCTCCTCGTTGCTTGTGGTGATGAAGGTGATGATGGCCAGGACAGAGCCAACCAGTGTGACCAGTCCCCAGACTGGGAAGATGCCCTGGATCTGGTACAGCCCATCTGCACGTGGTGGAGAGAGGGGGCATCAGAGTGGCCCCGCAGGCACCACAGGGGCTGGGGCAGGATCCGACCAGGCTCATGGTATGAGTTAAAGCCTTGTCCCCTGAAGCCACCTCTACCCTACGCCCTCATGGGGCTGTTCCCCTCTGTGCCTCAGTTTCCCCAGGCAGGCCAGGCCTGACCCATTTTTCCTCCAGGACCTGGATGCTGGGGGGCCCAAACCCCCACCCCTGGGGGGAGGACGGAGCCATCCAGCTGCAAAACCAGGCCCCTGAGCTTAGCTCTTCTTTGGCCTGTCCTCCCCTCCCCAGATGGGGTGCCAGCTCCAAAGGGCTCCTGCGGTCCCCAGGGCTTTGGTGGCCATGTTGGTCCCATCCCCTCCTGGGTGTCCAGGGCTGCCAGGGCTCTTACAGGCGCCTGACTTCAGGGTGAGGATGCAGAGCAGGGGGCTGGTGAGGATGTGCAGGCAGTTGAGGGGCCTCTTCCAGTTCAGGTCATCCTTGTCAGGGTCCACGACGGGAACGGTGAGCAGCAGCACCAGCTCCACAGGCACCTGGGAGGAGCAGCTGTGAGCAGGGATGGAGGACCCCCGAGACGGGACACCCCAGGAGGTGGCCCATGACCTGTCCCCCACCTGCCTGCCCGTGTCGCACCATCCCCATTGTGAAGCCCAGGGGTGACGCAGCCCTGGGGGCCAGCAGGGAAGGGGATGCCCCGTGTGGTGGCGCCTCCTGGCTCGTGTGCCCCCCTACTCACCTTGAAGACCTTGAAGAGCCGCCAGTACCAGGGCTTCCTCCTCCACTTGCGGTAGTCCAAGGGGCTGAGGGCAGTGGTGAGGATGCGCAGAGAGGTCTCCCGGGAGGGGAGCAGGGGCTGGTACTCCTCACCTGTGAGGGGCCGCAGTGGCTGAGCGGGGGGCTCCCCCCCCAGCCCTTCCAGCATGGGGCTGCGGTCGCCTGCGCGGCCCCAGGGAGATCCCCCTGCCCCACCACCCGGCTACAGCCACCCCGTGGGCTCAGTCACGCGTGCAGCAGCCTGGGGGTCCCTGGGACCCCCGACTACCCACAAGGACAGAGCAGAGCCAGCCCCAAGCCCACCGGGAATGACGTACCGTAGTCCCCGCTGTTTGTGCCCGAGGACTCCGGCTCTTCAGCATCCGTCGGCATCTCTGCAGGGAAGAGTAGAGGAGGGGGCGGTGGAAGGAGACCCCAGCATGCCGGGGACCCCGTCAGCACAGCCAGGCGGCCCTTACCTGGCTCCCAGGGTCTGGAGGGGGCCAGGCGGCCCTTACCTGGCTCCCAGGGTCTGGAGGGGGCCAGCCCTTCCCCCCGCTGCCGCCGGTGGATCCAGGTGCAGAGCACCACGGTGAAGACATAGAAGACATACAGCCCCAGGTAACCTGGGATGGGGGGAGCAATGAGGGGTTACGGCACCCCCAGGCTGCTCCCGCCACCCCCCAGCCCCAGGCCCCCATGGTGCTCACCCAGAGCCTCTCCCAGCGTGATCCTGCCGAAGTAGAGGACCATGAAGGTGAGGAAGACGGCCACCATGTAGAAGATGACATCCCTGAGGAAGGGCCTGGAGGCGGCCGTGAAGGGCTTGACCAGGGCAATGCCCCCAGCCACGACCGTGGTCACGAACACGCCGGCACCTGCCAATGCAACGGGTCCCTCTCAGGGGGGAACATCCCACGGCCCCACAATGTCCCCCCCACCTGTCACCCCCCCGAGCCGGCAGCCCCCAGTGAGGGTCTCCTTACCAAAGACAGCTCCAATGGCCAGCCCCGCCGTCCGCGGGTTGGAGAAGGCCACCACGGCGCTGAAGACATCCGGTGCCCCATTGCCAAAGGCCAGGAAGGTGACACCATGGAGAGGGGACGTCAAGGAAAAGACCTGGTGGCCTCCTCCCTGCAGGGACACGGGGCACCTGCCCGCTCCGGCCACCGCAGGACTCCCTCCCAGTGCTGGCACACCGCCACTCACCCCACCACCGTCTCCGTCTCCCTCTCACACTCCCAATCAGTTTCCCCTGGCATGGTGCTGAGGGTTTGCAGAAGTGCCCCCATCATGCCACCTCCCCTGTCCCGTCTCTGCATCCCCCCTCCACGGCTGAGGTCCCCCACCACCCACAAGGATACTGCCACGTTGTGAGACAGCTTCAGGTTGGTGGAGATGGCCGATAAGTTGGGGCAGAAGCTGGAAGGGCAGAGGAGTGGAGAGGGGTGACGGGGCTGCTCCAGGACCACGGAGCTCCCTGCTCACCCGGGGTACCGTCCCCTCCACCGCAGGGCTACTCACAACTTCTCCGCCGTCACGCTGAGGATGATGAACAGGTACAGGAGCCAGAGAGCCTGTGGAGTCAGAGATGGCAGAGAGAGAAGTCGGTGGGGTCCCCACCCCACGTCCCCAAAGCCGAGCATCCCCCAGCAGCATCACCCCCGCTCCCGTCCTTACATAGAGAGTGATGGCCAAGGGGAGCAGCCGGGGGGGGAAGACACAGAAGACCCCCTCGAGGTAGTCAAGGAAGCCGCCCTCCAGCCGGCAGTCGGGGTTGCTCCGGACGAAGTGGCACCACTCGGAGCTGTTGCGTTTCCGCACCTCCCAGCACTGTGGGGCAGAGCGTGGGGTGCTCGGCCAGGCACCTCAAGTCCCATCCCCCCCGAGCGCCCACTGCCCTCCAGCGAAGGCTGCCACCGGGGACCCTGCGGGCAACGCTGCCCCTCTGCTGGGCTGCTTTCAGTGGGTCACCGTCATCCCTGCCTCAGTTTCCCCATCTGTGCTACGTGTGTGTGGGTCAAGGGCTGTGCCAGGGCCAGTGGGGGTGTGAGCCCTTGTCCCTATCCATGTCCCCAGCAGCACAGGGCCCTGCGTCATCCCCTGCATCGCCCCCCACCCAACCCCGGCCATGGGAAGGCGCTGGCCTGGCAGGCAGTGGGGTTTTCAAAGGACAAAAACATCAGCAGAGGAAATCCTGGTGAGATCCCTGCTGTGATGGCAGGGACAGGGGAAGCAGGGACAGGGCGGTACCCCACCACCCCCGCAACACCCACATCCCTCCC
>VYZW01017483.1:351-33822 GCA_013401315.1 Balaeniceps rex
TAAATCTGCATTGTGCTTTATGAGGCTGATCCCTGCATTTTCCAGAGATGCGCTACACAATGCGGAGCGCAGGTATGCCCCCGAAGACAGAGCACACGCCCAGCCATGCGGGGCCTTACCTGAGACCCCACGTTTGCCCCAGCGATGGGGTTAATGCCCAATACCTGACTGCACAGGCTTCAAAAGGTGCTTGCGGGAACAGAAGGTGCTGCTCGCTATAAAGGAGAGGAAGCGCCTAACGCAAAATACAGAAATAAATAAAGAAGGCAGTTTCTTTGTTACGCTGCGCGCTGCACAGGTGCTCAGGACTTAAAGGTGTCTGGGTATCCAAAGCCCCTGATGGGTGCACAGTGGGATTTTCAGAAACACCTTCTCAGCTCCCACTGAAATCTGTTTCCTTTGTATCGCAGACAGAGAGCACCTATGCAAGAAACCAGGTTAGGAAGACGGTCTATTAGATATCCCTCTGTTATGCGTGCCGGCTATTTCAAGGGCTTTAGGGCTTCCGTGGCTTTATTTCCTAGTTTTCTGGGGCTAAAATGGGGGAGGCAGGAGAAGCTGCCTCTTGGGATTTTGGCTAGTTAGACATCTTGTGTGGGTCTGGCAAAGAGAAAGTGACTGCAGTGTAAGTGTTCGGGAAGTTGGGGAGGGTGGGGCTATCTAGAAATCTTTGACTCACTGGGGTAACTCCCTGAACACAGGAATTAAATTATTACTCAAAGCGAGCTACATTTTATGAGCAGCAGCCTTAGAATGAAATTCTGCATGCATGCAGAGTTTGAAACAACTCAAATAAACATATGGAAATAAATATACAATACATAATTAAATTATTGGGTGCAATGCAGAAGTCCCTGGGTGATAGAAGAGGTGGGATTATGCAGTGAAGTCAGTCCAGGAACCCATGGATACAAATTTTCTTATTTATACCAACATAATCCTGATTGACATCAGCCTAGATAGGGGAAGAATCAAACCCTGTGTACTGAAGGATCTAATCTTTGGGAAAAGTAGACTGGATTAGAGAGACTGTATCTGCCTTTCACTCCCCTTACAGATTCCCTCACCACCACAGCAATGTGCAATATTTTGCCATCACACAGAACAATTTACATCCATTGTCCTTTTCGCGTTCCGTTATCTTCCTTCCAAAAAAAATGTTTGATTTTTTTTTTTAAAAGTTTTGCTGCAAACACATAATTTCTTTATACAATTTAACCAAGTCTTTGGAGGATACTTATTTCAAGCAGTTAACACCTGACCCCAATTTTTGTGGGTAATTAGCGAGCTAGATAACCACACAAAGTGGGTAATTATTTAGTACCCAAGGGTACTGTACAAGAGGGTAGAGACTGGCAATGTTAACAAAAGCACATCTCTAATTATTGTATCTATACTGGTGATGTTTTAAGAATAGTTACTCCATCTAATGATCCATGATAAATCAGTAAACTATTTTGCTTCCCTTAGCATATATGCATGGCCTAAGCAAGGACAGCGTGTGAGGGTAAAGCAAATTGAAGCCCCAACTTTGGAATATGCGCAGGCCCCAAGAGAAGCCAGAGGCATCCACCTAGAGAAGGCAGTAGGACTGGAAGAGTCTGCTCTAGAAGAGCAGCGGCAGAGCCTAACAGCCATCGCTAATAGCCAACAGGTTGGTTGAGATGACTTGAAAAGCCATGTAGGAGGAAGCTTGTAGAGCGTGCCTCAGGGTCTACTTCTTGCTTAGGTAATGTGGCCGGGCTGATGGATCTTTGTATACAACAATAACCCTAACCATGTTTTAACCAAGTTCAGTTGCTGTTTGAAAATCGCTTTGAAAGCTGTACAAATGAGGTGCTTTGTGTTTGTGGAAGGTCAGGGCCGAAATGCAACAGAGTAGCACCAGGGGGAAAAAAAGGTATTTGATAAATTTCAATTATCTGCCATCTCCAATATTTATGTTGCAAACCCCATATTTCTCCCATGGAAAATATTACATCCTCAGTAGATTTCTTTCACAAATAGAAGAAGGAAGAGATGGGAACTATTTTGAAATAGAAACTAAGTAAGAAAGATTCAACTACCAAAAAAATGTTTTCGATCATCAGAACCATGTGAGAAGAAGTGTTATGCTGGAAACAGATCCATAACCTTAAACACAGCAGTCGCTATCCACTGAGCACTATTTGCAGCATTACGCACACACTTAAGGACATCTTCAAACCAAGACATTACGCTCAACGGAAAAGCACTTTCCTTTTTTAATTGCTTTTATGAATCATCACTAACATCCGGACACTTCATTTACTAGAGTCCAGTAACCTTGTTTTTCAAAGACTCACATTCCAAAACCTAAGGGCCTCCAGGCTGGCACAAAAAAATAGAGGCTTCATTCTCTTTTGATCATGGCCATGTATTTAACTTAGCTCGCTGCTTTGGGATCAGTGAAGCCAGGCACTACAGAAGAAAACACAAACGGCAACATCACCTGGCACTGTGACCACCAGGAATTTGAAATTTAAACAGAGAAAGTTTGAGGGGTTCTGGTTTTTTTTTTTTTTTGAGTGAAATAAGCGCAACTGAAAGAGGCCTGAAAATTGTTCTCATATTTAAAAGGGAGCCAAGCCTCTGCAGTCCATTTAGTCCTGAGCATGCCTGTTCATATTACCAACGTGAACAGGTTAAGAAGGAAAAAAAAAACAAACGCCAGAATTGGGGATAAGTTCAGAGCAGCTGTGAGGTAGACATTTGTCCACTCTGAACAGCACCAGAAGACTGAAGCTTCTTTCATGTGCTACGTGCCATTTAACAATCCAGCAACTTAGTTGGGCTGCTACCACGCTGAGGTGGGTATAAATAAATCGGTATCCCCTTCACTAATCCTCTTAGGGACCTGGTTTGCAGGAAAAGTTCTTGCAGAAATGGATTGAGAGGAAGTTTGCAGATAGAAGCTGGAAAACAGAAAAAAAGAATGAGTTTAATCATGGACACAGGTTCAAAGGAAGAAGAGACCTTGGTAGGTGCACAGTTATAGCAGAAAGCAGAGCAAAGACAAACTATTACTATTTTTTCTGAGACCATTTGGAATTAGCGCTTCAAAGGAGAAGACAAATAGGAGAAGGGATGCTCAGCCATAGAGGGTGCTTTAGGGACTTAAGCATTAACTATAAAACCTTAAGGTCTTTTTGAGACAAGTCAATAACTTCACTCTAGACTAACTATACAGAGATCATTTAGGAAATATCTTTACAGTTCTATCTATATGGACAGCATAGGTGATAATATATGAGAATAGTTTATGAATCAATAAAATGTCTTCAGTGGAGAAAAAAATATTTACTAATACAAACAAAGAATTTTAACGATGTGAGGAAAAGTACAAATTCATAGTGTGGGGCACATCCATGGAAAGCAAAGTTGGGCAAAGGCGTCATGATTTGGGCATTACCAGAACAGCGCTCTATCAAGTGAGGAGATTGACAACCAAAAGCTACTAATTTGAACCTCACTGTTCTGTATACCATTGTCCAATTCCCCATCAAGTCAGTGATAAAATCATTTAATCTCTTCCTACCTTGTTTCCCCATGATACAGAACCATCACTACAATGCTTACCATGTCCTTGGAGTGTTTTGAAGTCCTTGGAAGACAGCAGCTATGTCCAGATTACTTTTGTTATCCTCATTTGATACCCTGTTAGTCAACAGAGAGGACAGAGTGTGGTTGAAGATCATGCAAATCCCCTTTCATCACCAACAACTCCTTTTAACTTGACTCACCCACCAGCATTCACCTCCAAACCCAATAAGGCATACGTCAGCAAATTACCTCACCCAAGCACTATCCTGACAGCAACGCAGCTTAAAAAGGGGTTGCTGTATTTTCTCTCCGTCCCCCAGTTCTGCTAACAGGTTTCTCAAAGATCTTTGAGCTCCAACTATATCAATCCCTGGGTAATGGAGAACAATTAAAATAATAAGGTGAGAAAGCCATAAAACAATTCTATCCTAAGGTGAGTAAAGCAAGCAAAAAGCAAAATGGGGCAGTGCTGCTCACCTCCTGGTGAAAGGCCCCGGAATTCTGCACCATTCGTGCCCTTATTGAAAATCAAGTTCGGGGAAATGGGAAGAGTTCAACAAAAGGTCAGTGGATGTAACAGAGGGATTTGAAAAGAAAGGTTACAGAGATGAATTCATCCGATATCAAAGAAAGAGTATGAGAAGTGGGAACACAGTACCTAGAGTTATGTGCGTTTTGTCTACGGGGAGTTAATGATCTGCCCTTATCCGTGAGTTCTCCTATACACACCGGAATTAACTGAGCTCTGAAACTCAAGGTGAAACTGGAATTTATGTGGATGAAGTCACGCAAAAAAGTATTACATCTACTCTTGCATGATTTTCCATTTCCATCTCACATAAAGCACCTGAAAACCCTCGTATTTCACATGGTTTCAGGTCCACCAAAAGTTTCAAATAAGACTTGATTCACTTAAAATACGACAAAAGCTCCAAGAACCTCACTAAAATTTCAGATAAATCTAACCTGTTTTGAGCTGGTGACATAATTTCTTAAGATCTGAGGCTTCATATGGAAAGTCTGACGAATTTTGAAATATTCCAGTTACTAAGCGATGGAGCTATATTAATATGTTAACCTACAAGGTTGCTACAAAAACTTTTTCTGGTCAACATTTAATGTTTTTTTTAAAATTTACTTGATTCAATAGAATCATTGCATGAAAAAGATAGTGTCCCTCAATCAACTCTTTCTTGTTTTTTTCTGAAAAAGCCAGTAAAAATAATACATGTTGAGGCTGTTCAATTAGCATCTAAACTGGTGAACCCAGATTCAACTTCAGAAACACGCATAAAGTTTAGGGACATTTGGGGAATCTGACCTGGCAGGAAAAGTAAAAAATTAAACTAAAATTAGAAATCCACGAGACTAAGAGCAGAGCTAGAATGAATTATATTTCAATAGGCAAGAAGTGCTAGGGTCAGTCTGTAAAACAGCGATTGCAATGCAGTGATGGGAGGGCAGAGCCTGCTGCCTGCAGTCCGCAAATCTATTCCCATCTCCTCCATGAATTCACTGTGGACCCTCAGTCCTGCAGTCTATTTCCAGTTCTCCCCTACACAAAACCAACGGAAATAGGTAACGTAACTATTGCACGTAAGAAAGGAGTTGTGACTCCGAGCCTTAATTAATGTTTGCAAAGAGCCCTGAGAGATTACGGGGACCTGAAGAACCTGAAGGCACGGTCATCCTTAAATGTCCCCCAGACCTTCTGTCAGACTCTTAGCCCTTTTCACCAGCACTGACTTTCTTTTTAAAGAGAGGGTGGAATTATTTAAAAGATAAAACAAAGAAAGAAATGTTTTTCAGGTTTTCTAGTACTCCAGCTACAGCCTGCAGTTGACACAATTTGAAAAAAAAAAAATTAAACAACACATAAGGGCATATTTCTCTCAAGAAAAAAAAACTTGTCTCAGCCACTGCTTAAGAATTAAACCAAAAGGTAGGACACCAAAATATTTTCTATAGCTGGTTGGTGGGCCCAAGCCACCGATCCCTGCGCAGGGCCAGGGCAGAAGCTGGCACAGAACCAGCCGGAGGAATCCCGACTCAGTGGTGATGACAGTGGCGAGAATTCAAAAGACCCGTTCCTATTCCCAGCCCTGCCACCCGACGTGCTAAGTGGCTTGGGCAAGTCCGTCCATCTCTTTGTGTTTCCTCTTCTGCCTGCCTTATCTATGCAGACTGCAAGCTCCTGGGGACAGGGAGTCTCTTCTGACAGGGCATCTACACGATGCCAAGCCATTTAGGTATTGCTGTCAAAGAAATAACAGGCTTGGGCACTTTAACACAGGGGAAGTCTGAACGCAAGTCGAGTCGCCCTCACCTCTTGTGAAACCAGGCACAGAGGTCTTAATATACAGTAACTTGTTCTCGGTTCCTTCACTGGCGTTGAGAGTCTATTAAAAATTAGAAAGCCGCATATCAAGAGGCATGTGACAGACAGAATGAATGTCAGAACGCGAGGAAGATGTGGCAACCTCTGAGGACTTACGTTTGGCCCATCAGACACCGCTCAGTCTCTGCATGCCAGAAATAGCAGCGGGACGCAAGCGCAGCAGCCAGTCTGCCCGCTCCTGGTGCCAGTCCATACTTCTGCATCACTTAACATCGCAGCGCAGGCTCTAGTACACCCTAAACTTAGAATTTAGTTGGTTTTACAATGCAAAAAGACAGCGCAACATTTTTATGAGATACAAAATGAAGAAAACAAACAGAACCGTCTGAATATCAGATTACTTAGCTTATTATGATAATAAATGAAATTCTTTAGTTAGGATTTTTAAAGCGTAATAATAATCTTTTCAAGTTGATTTTGTTTGTGTAAAAGTAGTATTAGATTATAAATATTGTCAATTTTCACTCTGTGCAGCTAACGAACGTATCTGTCAGCATGGAGGTAGTCCAGATGAAACGTTTCTTCATAGATACCTACAGTATGCTCACCTGCAACTCCAATACGACATGGAACATGACTGTCTCTGAACAGTTCACATAGGATCCCTCTGTCTTTACAATTCTCCTTATGAGGAACAAGGACCTCTATTTTATAGACAGTGGATAAAACCAAAGAAAAGTAAGTGACTCATCCAAGATCCCACAGGGAGTCTGTAGCAGAATTTCAGGGTCTGCACCAACAGCTTAATTTAAAAAAAAAAAAAATTGTTCCACTATAATGGTAGAGGCTGTGCACAGTCTTCGCCCCATTAATAATAAACCACGACATGCCCCACGAGCTGAATACGAACAAGAATCCCTCACAGTGCAGACAATTTTAAAATTACAAAGCTAATTCACCTGGTGTCTCAGAGAAACCTGAACTCACGTTTCCCAGGAACAACTCCTGCCAGTCACGACAGTAAACACCTATTCCCTGGGTGCCTGTGACTGCAGAGAACCACGATTCTGACCCTGGTGCGCAGAGGAAGCCCTCCCAAACCAGCCTGTACCTGGGACGATTCAGTAGCAGCACTGAATTCTTATGATTTGACCCGCACGGGTGGCCTCATGCTTCATGCCAGAACGGGCTGTCCGCACGGCACCAACTGCAGCAGCAGGTCCCGACTCATCATTCGGTCACTCTCCTGCTTAATTGCCATTTTTAATTACTTGCATGGAAACAACAAAAAGTCAATCTAGCAACGGAAATCCATTCTTTGAACAACTTCTGCCTTTTTTCTTCGACGCAAACTATTGCTATGTGAGCCATTCCTGATTAACATGGGGCCCTCACGGGAACGCCACTGCCTGTCTACTGATTTCATTTCCTGCGTCTTCTCTTCTTCAGCTGACAATTCAAGTCCCTAAAAAGTAAGGGCAAAAGATCCCTTATTTTATCGTTACAAGATGACAGTGTTTTTTCCCTTGCTATTTTCTTTCAGGAAGATATATTAGCACTACATTTGCTCCTTCATGCGGTGGGATTTCTTAAATAAAAACGTATGTTATATACGTACGGACTTGGAAGCGGAGCTGCATTAGCCTATTAACTATCCACATTTGCTTCAGACTTGGCCAGCCACCTAGAAAACCTGCCAAGACCTTTCTGGCAGCCTTTTCCCAACAGTTCCAGGAAAACATGGAATATTCAAAGAATTTTAGGGCCTCCCGGCTTCGTTTGTCACCACTCTCCTTGCCCACTTAAAACTAAATCGCAGGCAAATTGCTCTAATGCCCCATTAAAGATTTAAAAATGGCCTTCTCCACAGTAGGGTATCTGAGGACAAATCTGCGTTAATATATAATGCAAAGCCTGCGTTAAGATGTAATGCAATGTGGCGTGAGGCAGACCGAGGGCTTTGCAGCGAGGAAGGGAGCCGCTTTACGAACTCTGAACTTCCCAAGTGAGTTCTGCCCTGTCTGGAGTTTTTAAAGCACCCTCAGATAGCAGGCGAAGGAGAGATTCATTTTGTCCTCGTTGTTACTCCAGCAAATCACCGTTGAGGTTTCAGCCCTGTGCCATGCAAGAAGCAAACAAAAATGTGAACAGTTACACCAGAATTCACCCTCTCTGCGGGTCTCGAGGCACTGCTTGAGCAATGCTGTTAAAGATATGCTTGGGTCCCATCGCCTGGAGCTCGTCTGTAAGCTTACAGACTTCAAGATGAGCAAATGACGAGATTCTGTAACAGAGATTCAGAGCAGGATTCACAGAAACGGCAACTGGAAGCATTTTCTTTGCAACCTAAACCAGGATCTAACTCCTTTTAAAGCCACGGCAGGAAAAAAGAGAAAAATCCTGCTGTCATTTGCGTGAATTAAGTTATTACTAACCAAGAGGAAAAACTGGCCCATCTCACTTGCACAGCTTCCCCCCGTTTTAAAATGCAAGAGAAGCATGCTTTAAATAATTGGAAGAGGCTTTTTTATTAGACAGAAAAAGCCTCCCCGTGATTTCACATGTCAAGTGGTCTTTCTTAACTCCTAGCACTAATTTATGGATTAAACATTTAACCCTTGACTTCAATGTGGATTGCAAGTTCCTTGTTACTGAGAGCTGACGGAACTGCCCCGCTGAGCACCCCCACGTCCCCGTACCGATGGCTCCACTGGACCGCTTCTAGGTGTCCCTCAGAACCTCTTGGCTCGGTTTTGGTGCAGGGCTGACTCACTGCACGCAGACGGCCTTTTAGGCTTTCACCTTGCACCCTATCAGCCTGAAAAGTTATCACCCACTTCTCTTTGCTCCAGATAACCTTTTCTGGCTCTTCAACTCATTAGGCACTGTTGGTTTGCAATTTGCGACTTCACAGGCACACGGCAAACATATATACAAATACATATGTAAAATGTTAGGCAGCACCAAGACAGGATGTCTTGAGATCCCCACCTCTTCTAAAATACTCAGCAGTGAGCTGGTGTGCATACCTCCTGAATGCACCGTGTAATGAGATTGTGGATACGTATTTTGCAATTAAAAATTGCCCCTCGATTGGAATATAAACAAAACAGAGCATCACAGAACTCCTGGCACTAGCAATTCCACCAGCAGAGTATGGATATCCTCCTCTTCTACTGAAGAAGGAAGACACTACAGTTCTTTAATTCTGATGCGAAGTCCCGAGTAGTCACTTTATGAAACGCAGCCACCAACGCAGGGCCCTTGGGGATTTATTACAGCACCATGGTTACAGATTGCTGACCAGTGACTTCTGTCCTAGAACCCTACAAACAGACATGATTCAGCAGTCTAACTACATCATGACTAACATAGTAAGTAGTGGACACTGATTTTACTTTTTCCACTAAGACCCGTTCAACTTCTCATCCAATAACTATTCTCACATAAAAATGAGGGGAAACGGGACTGAAATACCTTAGGGCCCTTATAAAATAAGTTCTCCTTTCACACCTCGAAAGCTATTCAAAAGGGCGATTTCCAAAATCAACTCAAACCACAAGACCTGTAGCAGAGAGCAATCGTGCCTTGCCTTCTTCCCTTTCTATTTCCTTCCTGGTTTTCCTTCTCTTCCTCATTCTTTTTTTTAAAATCCTGTCCTCCAAATCTCACAAGCTCATTTATGAAAGGAAATGGAAAGCCAAGGGGAAGCTGTGGCATCTGACAGACTGCAGACACCACTACTGCAAACCACTCTCTGATGCCACAACTGCTATTCTTTGTCAGAAGAGATGAGAGGCCACTTCAAACACAACACAAACAAACTTTAAAATAAACCCACATCAGCGGCATTAATCCGGGAATGAGTTTGACCTGCTGTTTACGACAATTCCTTAAATCTCACTTAAGCCAAGGAATACAAAGGGTCTGCCTACACTCTCCAGGGAACTGACTGCAGCGACCCCAAATCTAGCACCAACCTGAGCTGCTGCAGCCACAAACCTCCAGCCAGTACCATTTGGAAGTGCCAAGCACCATTTGGAAGTGCCAAGCACCATTTGGAAGTGCCAGCTCAGGCCCCCGGGCAGCAGGGCTGTTGCTAGTGCAGCACCACACCTGAGCTCATCGCATCCCACAGCCGTCACCCATAGCTTGAGCGTATCTGCACGACGTGCTCTTGCGTGGCAAAGACCAGGTCTAACCTCATACTGCGAAGTGGATGTGAAAAGCAGAACCAGGTGTAACCCTCCCCACTGTTTCTGAAACTTGTATTACTTCTGGTAATACCAGGGTTCCAACAAACATATTTAATGAGGAAGGAAAAGGTCACAGCATATGTTTAGATGCAGATCTGCAATCCAACTGGCCTGGCTTTTGTACACAGCCCTTCCAACGATATGCTGCCTGGCCTTGGATAAGTCATTCACCTTCCTCTGCTTCCATTTCTGGACAGTGGTCATGCAATCCTTTCCCACCGCACATGGTAACTGTAAGGAACTGTAGGTGGACCGTGCCATCGGATAATTACTACTAATACTGTTGCATTGCAGTTATTCAATACGCGAGCCCAAGTGAAGGCCAAACTTCTATCAACTCTTCACTTTTATTTGTCAGTGGCAAAATATGTGCTTAATCCTTTGCAGGAGACAGATACAGACTGGATCTGAATCCAGATTTCTCTAACATACCTTCTCCAATAGTGACAAGTGGCTTTGGACAATCAAGAGCTGTCCTTCCCACTGGTTTTTCCCTGGTCTTGAATTGCTGCACTTCATCCTAAACCTTGAAACATTAAATCTAAACTCAGTTCTAAAGTTATTACACCGAATTACCATAATTCTATGTACAGTTATTAAAAACATAAGTATCTAATCTGTTCTAGACTTGCAAACTTCCCATTAACTTCTAAAAGCAATTAGGCTCATTGTTTAATTAAATACTAGTGGAAAAGAATTGCTTTTTAAAACATTTTCAATTTGTCACCATTTAATTTCACTGCATGTCTCCTTGTACTCACTTTGTGAAACTATGAAAATTTCTCAGTCTACCTCCTCATTCTTTCTTTTCTTTTCACGATAACACCAATTTGTTTTTCCTTTCTAATGGGAATGGTTCCAGTATATCAATTTCGGATATCTCCATGCTTGGGACCATTTTTGCTGGGACCTTTTTGAGCCGCTCTTCTTCTCCTGAGATTTGGTAGTACTGTGCCGCATGCCTTACTGTCTTTGGTCCCAAAAATACAGACAGCGCTCATACGAATTTCACATCAGTATTACGCAGGGGTTTATCCACTCCACATTTATAATAGGATCAAGCCCTAAAATGTTCATAAAAGCTTCCATTCATGGCTTGAGCTTTATATCTGTACTGGATCTAAGAACAACAGGCAACAAGGTCTAGTTGCCTATCAAGAATTCAATGAGGAGAAAACAAAAGGAAAAAAAACAAAATCTGTCTTTACCGACCATTTGCCTGACTGGTTATGGCTTTTTTGGACATTGACAGTCGCGTGTGTGAAAAACAGCCCATTCACAAAAATATTCTTACACTACAATTGTTAGACATGACATTTACACATCACTGTTAATTATAAATGACTTGATCCTGACATTTCGTTAATACGTTATGAAAGCCATAATGAAACCCTATGAGCTGTGTGTCACACCTGTAACGAAGACACGCTTAAGAGAAATCACAGTCTTGTCATCAGACCTTGGCAAAGGGTGGAAGGAAAAGTGGCAGCAGGGTGACTCACACTTGAAGCAGACTTATCCTCAATGACCCAAGAGGGGCAAGGGAGAACCCTGCAGCCACAACATTTGCTCCTCTGCGGCATGATTCAG
The DNA here is from genome assembly GCA_013401315.1 of Balaeniceps rex. Classification (NCBI taxonomy): domain Eukaryota; kingdom Metazoa; phylum Chordata; class Aves; order Pelecaniformes; family Balaenicipitidae; genus Balaeniceps; species Balaeniceps rex. The sequence continues at coordinate 12,097 of VYZW01017483.1, forward strand.
GTGGGCTACCTGAATGCAGGAACCTATAGGAACGTAGATGGAAAACAGGAATCAAGTCTGTATATTAGCTGTATCTACACTGCTCAAACAGTACTCTTAAGAAGGGGTCTTGAGCGTGGTGGGCTTTTTTCTTAAAAAAGAACAAGTGGTTGTACACAGAGCGGCTCCAGCAGGTATCCCGCAGCCCCGGGTAAGGCCCCCACCCGCGGGCTGACAGCTCTTTCTCCGTAGGTAAGTGCCTTCATCCTTAAGCAGCAGTAGCAGCTCCCTCCTGCTTTTAAGAAAATAATTGCTCAGAATATTTCTAGCCAGTGGTGTTTCCTTTGCAGCGCACTTCAGACAACCTTAGATCACCTAACTGGGGAGGAAGGTGTTTTCGACGAATTTGAGAAGGAGGCAGGGAGAGGCGGTGGGAAGGAGGAGCCACCGCACATAACACGGAACGCAGAATTTCGATCTCCTTCCGTATCTGCCCCAGAAACCTGATTCTTGAACTTATTTAACCAAGAAACAGGGCCATGACATTGCACAAAGAGGCTAATTTCACCCTATTGCATGTAAAAAAATATTTGCTCAGGGAGAATAAATTTTCTCTTTTGAATATATAAATCTAAATATATGCAACTGGGACTGCCTGGAGCATCAGTGGAGTCAGGGCAACTAATAGTTTTGTCTTGTTTAAAAAAGAAACTAAAAAAAAAAGAAGGTGGGGTTTTTTTCCCCACAGATAAAACATTTTGGACCTTCCTCTGCTATGGGAAATTTCCAAATGTCAGATTTCCTTTCTGTTCCAGTTTAGACTGGATGCTTTTATCACAAGGTTAGATCCTGGTAGCCCAACATCACGCATAGATGAGTTTGTCTCTGACTGAAGACTGAATGGATACAGAACTTATCTCAAAAACTCATGCTGGAAATGTTGAACTTCACCTGGTTTCGTATCTACGCCACCAAGCTATGAAAAAGGAAAAGTAAGAACGAGAAGGAAAAAGTTAGTCAAAAAGAGATGTGTGTTCAGATCTCTGCTCTGGCCTCAGACTGTTCGTTTCCAAGAGAAGAGTTCTGAATATTGAGCTGGTCTATACCAGCTAGTTCTTTTATTTTCTAGTTACACTGTGCATTGCAATCAATATCTACATCTAATTGAAAGGACATCTTTTTCCCTTATAGGTTATACTTTTTGACTCTAAGGCACACAAAAAGAACTTCCTTCTTCGGTAATTTATGCTTTCAAAAGGAGAGAGTAGCAGCATTTCTGAGGTCTGGCCTTTGAATCTGTGTAATGAAATTGTCTTATTTTTAACTGTCTGAGCAGCTTTCAAGCAGAAGCGTGTTAGAATTCGTATTAATTTGTGCAGTACCCTATCATCATCATAATTTAGCTCACAAGGTTGCTGTGCTTGGAATTCCAGTTATGACATGAATTCTATACATTTTATACAGATTTATAAATGGCATCAATAGAACACTTAGGGCCTTATTCATTAAACAATGAGTCATTCTGGCATTCCATTTCATTTCATCCCAGTTCTTACAAAACTTTTATGTACAAATTTGACTGTACTTAATGCATCTGATTTAGCAGCACAAGTGTTGCAGCATAGTTTCAGCTGGGTGTGGAAATAGATGAAAGGCATTGTTTAAAAAAAAAAGGGGGAAAAAAAAAAAATCCCTCTAACGGTGAAAGTGTCTGAGTGTCAGCCTCCTTTCCAGAAGAACAGCGTTCAGCTCCCAGGAAACAGCCCTTGCCTCGGCTTTCTCACCGTCACAGGTTGGCCCTCTCCAAGGAGAGCTGAGAGGCAGCACAACAGAATGGTCAGAAGATGCTTACGGAGTCGCAGTACCGACTTTGCGGATAAGCAGAGCTCCTCCTTCTTCAGGACTGTTAGGCTGCCGTCTTTCACAAGTATCATGGCCATGTGAAAACACAGAAAGAAGCAAAAGAAAATTTGCAGTGGTGCACTATTGCAAGTATTTTCTTGCTGCCCAGCAAACCAGGAAAAAAAAATATTTCTGAATACAACACTTCAGTAGTTATTCCTATTCTTGACAGATAATTTCAGCGGTACGCTGCCAGAGGCTTTAAGGCTTCCCTTAGTATGCAGTTTACGACTGTGGCACCAGCAAACTAATGATGGTGCAGGACCACGACATAAATTTTTCAAAATCATTTCCCTAATGACCTAGAGCTTCCAGACAGACTGGTTATATTTTGTGTTTGTGCGTGTTTTAAATGACAATTGAGTTGAAGATAAAAAGATTAAGCCAGAATAAGACCTGTCACCTATCTTTCAGGAAAGCATCTATATTACAAATCGTGGCTAGCAGTATGCCTACACAGCAAAATATAGGATCATTGTTTGGTAAATTCTAGCTTAATCTAGGCAGAGCACATAAAAATAGCAGTGAAGTCATGACGGTATGGGTTTTAGCATGCTCTAGCAACTAGAGTACAAAGTCTTCAGGGACACGCTGGTTACCAGCCAGTGGGAATCTGTTTGAACTGTGCACATTACTTCATTCACTCCAGTTAATTCAGGTAAACTGGCGTATGCTACAAACTGTTCTCCAATTTACAGTTTGGACACCTCAGCACATGTGACTATATTTTATCTTCTCTTTCTCCTTTCAACCTTCTTCCTCACTGCTGGATGTACGGCTGTGATTTCTGTAATTTCTGTAAAGCTTGCTGGAGCAGAATAGTCTTGGAAGTCCCTGCTCCTCTATCAAATCTGATTGGGATTAGAAAATAGGCTCGGAAGATCTCGGGAAGAAAGAAGGCAGAGATACACCAATGTACACAAGGCAAACGAGCACACTAGCTGTCTTTTCATTGGAAACCATTCCAAGACCTCATCATTCCTCGGATGCTTGCAGTTTTCTTCATTACGTATATAAGCATCGGTGCCTATTTTTGGTCTTTATCCTTAATAAGCCACAGTAAATTAGGAATCCATTTCACTCATATTCTTGTACATTAGGACACTATCTACCAAGCAATCACCACACCAAGAAAAGCACAATACCAGCTGCACCCGTTGTCCGTAAGGGAGAACAGGGACGCGTGCTTAAGTAAAGTGTACCATCGCATTTTCATTAATTCTCTCACCACGGTATTTCTAGTACTTCACTTTATGTTACAGACTTAAAGGGACAAAAACAAGATCAAAGTTTACATTTCATTATCGTAGGACAAACAATTCTCTGGGAGGTGGATTGTTTCTTTTTCATTTTACATTCCAGTGGAAATGTTCTCTGAAAAACAATTGCTATCTCTCCAACTATTCACAGGCTTAACTGAATAAAAACTGGGAAGGGAACAGTAATGAAAAACAAGGAAAATAGGACACCCTTGTCCGTTCATTGCCCGAGCTGACAGAAACAAAACTGGCAATTAAAGGAAACTGTTCAGGGTGAGCCACCTTCCTTTTGCTTCCTCCTCTTTTAATCTACAGCTCATGAGTTGTTCCTTTACTCATCGCAAAAGGTCCGTAATTGTAACACTGCCATATTCTCCTGGAAATCTATTTAAATGGCATATGATAGAAGCCATATGATAGAAGCTTAATTACATAGGGGGCATATGGAAGGCATATGACATAAGGACATATGGAAGGCATATGATAGAAGGGCATCCGAGGACATATGATGGAAGTCTAATTAATTGACAATACATTCCTCTCATCAGGGGGAGAGCTGGAATGCTATTTTGTTCAGAAGAAAAATATGCACATTGAATTATGTTCATTGTCAACTTCAACGTACCACTGACCACTCTCCTTTTTAATTATCATTCCTTGTTCTTTCGAGCAAGATAGATCATTTGATTTACATATCATATGATTAACATACTTAACATAAAGTTAAGTTTGATAGCCACAAATGTGTGCGTTAGTATACATAACTGCTATTTTTGAACCTTATAAAGTTCCTTTATACCTGTGCAAAGCAGATCTAAAATGTTACCACCAAAAAAGAAAGGAGACTGTTCTTATTTGGGAGTTATTACCACCCATTCGTAAAGCTATTCCTAGAGAAATACCAAACAGGTAAAAAAAAAAAATCAACCCTTATGGAACAGCTCTACATTGGATGTGAGTCAATGCAGCTTGTGGATTTACAGCTGAAAATTTGCACTTCCATCTGCAAAAAGATTTATGGGGGGGAAATAAGGTACTGCCTAAAACGTGCCCAAAAGATTCCTCTTTTTTAACTACCTGCATGTGTTTAATGCATGCGCCTTCATGAAACAGTTGTGTTAGCCCTGACACTTGCCTTGTCCTAAGGAACTGCAGAGTTATAAACCACGGTAGTGATATCTATAACCTCTTCGAAAACAAGATGAAATAAAATCCCACTAATTCGCTTCTTGAATAACTAATAATTGAGCACTGGGTAACACTCGAGAAACCAACAGCTTCTCTTTGCATTCAGTGAACAAGGATTTGCAGATATTAAAGTTTTTAAGTGCCATTTTACCAGAAAAACATTCTTCTGTGTTATTTAGATACCTTGAAATACTGTTATCATTCTCACACTTCTAAATTAGCCTAACGAAATGAACCCTGTGCCTACCTTTTACTTTTACTCGCTAACTTAGAAAGTTTACCCACTAGCAACCAGTCTCTCTTATTTGTGGGAACTCATAAACTCTTGCCAGAATCAGTCATATATATAGTCAAAAGACACGACAAAGCTCATGTTCTGGGCCCTGACCAAGCATTAGGGCCACCATCTTCTGCCAGGCTGCCAGGGGACCTGAACCCTAACACTGCCAACATGAAGATCTTGACTCTTGTGTTCAAACTTTTCTAGATAAACGCCGGAGTTTCAGAGGGTTTTTTAGGCCTCAAACAGTTAGGCAAACAAACCCGTAGATTTCAATAGCAGCTAGGTGTATTAGGTACATTCCCTGCATTTTAGACATGTAAGATACATTAAAAACGTGGTCTTTCGCCCACGACCGCAGGCTCACCATGTGCCCATTCTCTGCACAGCTCCTCTACAAAATTTGGGGTGGCTCCACAGCTCCTTAATCCAAACTGCTGTGAGGGCGAAGCAAACCACCTCTATTTGATGTGTCCAGAAGTATCAGCCTTTGAAACACCCAATTTAACTGTACAAGCTTGGAAAAAAAAAAACCCTTAAGAATCACCATTTTAGCTGACTGTAATCACTAATGGATATTCCCTAAGAACTGCTCTCCTGAGGACTGTGTAGATTTAGGCACTTTCACAAAAACCCTTACAGGCTTTATCTGGAAGCATCAGCACCAGCCTCCTACGCTTCCTGAGAGACAATGAGTGTGCCAGGTCTCATACTGCTACAGGGCACAGCCTTGTTTAACTCCTGGTGCAGAACTAACCGAACTAGTCAAAGACTAACGGAGAGGGAAACCTGCTCACACATCTCAATAACAGATACAATACAGGGTGTTTTTTGTGTTACCTTTGGAGACTTGTCATTGCTGACCGCGAAGGCAATAACACTGATATGTTGCCATGGTGCTTTTTAGGAATGTTACACATTGCGCTGCTCGAATGCTAATAAAGGAAGACAAGCATTACTAGTCCACCGAATTTGCTAAAAACTCAGTAATATAGCACCAATAGGTTAAAAATGCTGAGAGAATGAACATTTCTGAAGTTCTAGAGAGGCAGAAGAAAATAAAAGGTTTTCCAGCTCATCTTACCTGCTCTTTCCTGTTCCATGTGTCCAGAGCAAACATTGCTGAGGAATTATGGTCGCTCATCACGCCGTTCTGTGCAAGACCCAAGGAAAGCTAGGAGGTTGTACAGTTATCTCCCTTGGTGTAATTCTAAACTATACAACCTACTACCTCAACCTGGATGCATGCAGTCAAAAATGCTGAAAGCTACCCACCACTTCACAGCCGACATAGTGTCAGGGTTTCTAGTTAAAAAAAGTCCTCAAAATTCTCAGTGCGCTAATTTAGAAGTAATAAATGCTTTGCTGGTGAAAAGACACCAAACCCAAACGCAGCTCCCCACACTGCATGTGTTAATAGATAAGACACAATAAGCCATGGTTATTGCTGCTCGATATAGACAAGATCACGGTCACTTTTCACACCAGAAGGAATTTTTTTCCCTGGCCAAAAAAATACTTGTCCCCCTCCATAGCAGATGCATCTGCACTACAGCACAGAACACAGACATACACTTTTTAAAGCACTTAAAGAAGGCTTAGGATGAAATTTTTCCTAACGTGTCTTTTCCTTTTTGAGCACAGATAACGTTGACCTTGGAACATGCACCTTGGCTCCTGAACGTTTAAAAGATGACTGCAGAAGCGGGTTAGGAGAAGAACTGCAAAAAGGGTAGAAAGTTTTAAGTAAATTTGACCCTTGCATCAGTCCCTTGTTAAGATTAACGATTTCAGAAATGCAACACTGAGCCTCTCTCAGCAGTCAGAACAAGACGGTGTTCCCTTAACAAGGAACACGTTACGTTTTTAACTTGTGTTAGTTCACAGTCAAACAACCAGGATGTTATCATTGTGACTCACTCCCATTACCCACCAAGGTATTATTTAAAGCAGTACGCTGCCTATTTATTATGGCTTACAAACAGGGATTAGCATCTTAAAATATGCTGGTGCAGACAGTGGAACTGAATCAGTCCCGAGATCCTGCCCCTCAGGTGAATGCATCCTCAGGCACAGCAGCTCTGTGCTGGGAGGGGATTACAAGGGAATCAAACCCTGTGAACGAATGCTGAGCTGGGCTGAATAGATGGCATCTCGGTTGTTTCTGTTTTCTTAGGATAAAGTAGCATTGCTGATTATGAAAAAGCCAGTGCCCTACCTTTACATTCGAAGCCTGACTAGAAATAAAGGAGGAAGGTGAGAAATAATACCACACTGCAGAATTCTGCTTGCAAAAGCAGAAGAATATTTGAAAAAAACCAATCTGTCTGCAAGGTTTAAATGTACACGATGTTGATAGTATCAGTGGAATTTCTAATGACTCCATATTCGGTAAAGTTTACTTTGATCTGATAGGCTCTGTGGAAAGACAACATATTATTTTAGTTAACAGCACAGCACAGGGCCCTAACAGTAGAGCCACTGTTAACCATTTTATTAGTTAGAACAGGGATCCAGCCAGAAATCTGGCTAAGGAAGCCATGGCGCTCTGGCCCTGCACTCTGACCAGGAGCTTTATTGCTGTCTAAAAGCATCCTGAAACCATCCCAATCCCTTGATGCAACATCATCATTTTTGTGCACTGATCATCTGTTCTCTGACACGACATCCAATGATGTAACCAATGTAGCTCTATGGGAGCCAACGAACCCGTGTGCTCATCTAGGGCGACGGAAGACCTCAAATCCCACCCAATTTCTATGTGACATAGGAGACGTAACTCCCTTTTAGACTTTCAAAAATGTCCTATTTCATATTCTGCAGCTATAAACAAAACCATTTCAGTGTCACATGGCTAGGCTACTCACTTTGTTTCATTTGTATCCTTAACTCAGCAAAGGTCCTTTCATAGATGTATTACAATAGAAAATTCCTTACGGAAAAACTCCTTACTCTCAACTGATGCCTAAATAACCTAAATTTTTCTCAGGTTGGCAAATGCCACTGTGACTGTTTTGTTCATGACTCGCCACCTCTCCTTGCCGCTCTTCCATCGCAACTTCAACTTCCTCTTCATCACCACATTTACAAATCCTTGAGCTGTCAGCTCCGTGCTGGCACTTATTCAAAGAGCATTCTCGCTCCCTCCCCCGTCACTATATTGAGCCGGGGAGCTGTGCCCCGCTTGGCACACGTGCTTCCACTGCAAGTACCAAGACCTGCTCCAAGGTGTCATGGCAGTGTCCGAGCATGAACTGCCGGGAGAAGGTCCTCAGTGAGGAAATATTCTCATCCAAGTTCCCACATATGCCAACACCTCTCTGCACAACGTGATAGTAATAAGCAAGTCTTTATGTGGACCTGTATGCAACCTATGCTTGCTTTACAGAGCACACAAAGAGACTTTAAGATAAAGTCTACTTTATCTTAAACTACAGCAGTTTCTGTCCCAAGGTCTGATACCTAACCCACCCTCCGGTCAACTTTTAGGCAGCTCCGCAGCCTGCTGCACAGATTATCCTGGCAAATTTTCCCCATTTATGAGAGCTTGGCTTCAGAATTACAGGTATTTTGTTCCCACCGCTTTAAGCTCAGATGAAGCTTGGACAGATGAAAGTGTATTTCCATCCCAGAGGAACTGTAATTTCAAGCAAAAAAAAAGTGTCACGCATCTAGTCATTCTGTCAATTAGAGTATCTGCTGCTATTACTGACATGAAGTATTGAGTTTAGGAGCTGAGATAAAATATTAAAACAGAAGTCATCTAATTACCATTACTTCTGCACTTCCACAACATCTATCAATGGCTGGCTCTTTGGTAACTGCCTACTATAAACATTCTTCTTCTGGGAGGAGAGCAAGAGAGATTCACAGCGCTCGTGTCTATTAAGACACTTTCTTTTGGTGGCATGAATCTCCGTGTTTGTTTTCTGGTGATTTTTGTCAATTATGTCTTTACCCAATTAGCACAATCATACCTAATTATGTAATTAGGGTAAATATGTAATCTGATGACAATGTTCAATTACGATACGTATCGATGTCACAGAAGTTCCTATTAAATACCGTGGTAGGGAGAACTGCATTACGTGTAGAGCTGTGTGTTCCTATGTAAGTTTGCGTGACCCAGCGCCTATTGTTCGTGAACCCTTTTAGGCCTCTTGCTTTTTCAGAATCACAGAAATGATTTCACACTTCTGTGGACAAAAGGAAATCTCTGTCCCAGCCCAGCTAGTTTTATTTTAAAGCAACAGCATAATCAAAAAATTGTGTCCTTTTACTTAGCGTAACCCTCTGATTTCTGAGATACAGTAGCTGAAGTAAATGTGAAAAAGACTGCCGTCTTATCACAGAGAAGACAGGATTCGTGCTCAGTGAATACTTATTTTCAAATGGAGAGGAAATGCCATTGTAGCAGTTCTTCCCAGACAGATCAAGGGTTTCTATCTCTGAAGTTAACAACAGCCCATGCCACTGACCTCAGAAGACATTAGATCAAGGTGCGAGCTTTAGTCTGGACTAGGAAGTTACACAGAAGCATCACTCATTTTACTGCCTGTTCCCTTCGTGGACCTCAGGTGAGAGAAGAATTCAGAAACCTGCTTCCCCTACTCTACGCTACATGAACCAGAATTTTATATTTAATTTCCCCAAGAATGAGGAGAGAATTAAAATCCAGAACTGATTTTTGAGGATTGAATGGCTGGAATATTCCATTCTTTTAAAACATGCTTCAATACAAAGCCGCAATTTAGTCATGATCCACAGAAAAGCAGGGCTTCAGAGGGTAGAATATTCCCAAATAATGACAGAAAACAGTGCCCCATGTATTAATCCCCTGCAGCTACACCACACTTTGTGTGCGTTTACAGACCACTCCTATTGACTTTACAGATATGAACAAGACAGTAAGGATACCAGCAATGGAAATTCAGTACAGATGTGTTTAAGAAAGCTGAATTCTATTTTGTTATTATCATCAGCAAAACCATCAGCTGAGATTTGGCTCTGAATCTTTATGGATGCGAATGATGTAGAAGAAGGAAGAACCCACCTTCGTTTTCAGCTCCCAGGCAGGCTACTGCAAGGCTAGCCAAGGAGGGGGTGGAAAGCAGAAAATACTCATGAAGCAAACATATTTCCTTAAGTCATTGAGAAAAAAATAAATACCAAAACCCACAAATGATATTGTTCCAGTTTGAGGTCTGAAATCTCGTTTCCTAAATTTCAGCCTGGAGTGATCTTTTTTACAGCTGACTTTCTTAAACCTCAGACAGAAGAGATTTTACAATGGAAATGCTGACACGATTCCTACTGGTCATCTCACCCATTCAGCTTTACTTGATGAAACTTTGTTATTAGAACTTGGTTGTGATGAGGAACCTCAAGAGGTTCAAAGGTTTACTCTAGCTCAGAGAGCTCTCCTAGAAGTCTGGCAGACACGCTAAACAGGGCTGGAACCTCAAGAGTTTGCAAAATAAGGAAAGAAGTCTCATCTGGGCACAGCTGAAATCCAGAGCAAGTAAATATTTTGAAAGCGATCCAAAATTTTTCAACACATTACAAAAATGGTCTCTGCCTCAACTTTTAGCAAGAGTTACAGCAATCTGAAGATTTACTCAATATTACATTTCAATAGTTGGTACTTTCTAGGGGAAGGGTAGCCACGCTCTCACTCCTGAACCATATATAGCTTTTTATCAGCAGCGGGAGTGCGGCATCAGCTCTGGGTTAGACGACACACGATATGGGCGCTCTGTGCCGGGTCTAGGGGTGGATCAGGGATGCTGGTGGGCAAGGTGACACAAGCTAGCAAGGGCTGCAAGGCTGATGACTCTAAATGACCCCAAAACCTAGGGTTTTTTGCTTAGCCCGGGCCTGCTCTGTGATTGAGCAGTGCCCTATGCTTTTGGTGTGAAGCTCAGCGAGCCCAGGTTGAATGCTCTTCTTCGAGATTCTGCACAGCGTGGTAAGGACCCAGAGCCAAGGCTGGTTTCACACACACAGTAAAAAGTAAAGGAACTCATAGGTGATTGCTAGGAATCTGCACCAAAACTCGGTGCCACTTCCAGGGTGGCATGGTGAGGCTGTATTTCCTCATGACACTGCGTATCTACAACCAAAGGCTCCGCAGTCCAGCTGGAGCACGTCTCCTCTCCTTCAGATCGCTGCGCCTAATGCTGCTTACGCAATGCTCCTAAGTTATGGAGACTTCGTGGCTCAAGGGCAGGTGTCTGTCTTGGGCTTGGATTCCTCCCCTAAGAACATCCTCTCCTTATTTTCTCCCTTACTGATTAAAAGCAAATAAACAGAGAGAGAAAAAAAAAACCAGATTACTGAAATAGTTATTTATCTGCCTTTTAAGAGTTTAACCAGATTTGATTATCTGAATAAGAGTATTTGGATATGGTTCAAATTCCAGGGTACACAATTACATTCTGCTTATCATGAATCCCATTTGCCACTGCATATGGTTATTCTAATTACCCGAATGCTATTGTGTGCTCCTCTGCTGACAAGGGCTCGCTGTGCTCCACGCCAGGCGAGACTGGGAAAAGGGGGAGCGCACAAACGTAAGAATTGTCATACCCCAGCGGACACCGTGCAACACGCTTGTCTGCAAGGGTGCTTTCAGTGAAAGGTGTCAGCAGCAGAAACGAGAAATGGTCTTGTTATTTTTGAGGGAGAAAAACATGATTTACCAAATCTGAAAAAAAAAGAGGAGTTTGCTTTGGAAAAGCTTTGGTTTGCTTCTGCAGACAAGAACTACTGCTTCTGGTTTAAACTGTAACTCTGGCCAAATGAAACACAATTGCAGTAAAGCCTCCCCAGATGCAGATATAGCCACGTAGTTCCACAGGAGGCATTTTTTTTCCTCTTGGGATGTACTAAAGCCATGACTCTGCCTATTGCTAGAGAAAGGGACTGCATTAATTAAGGTACCAATTTTTGGAGAGGATATTGGGACTTTTTCATGTCCCCAAGGCCTTCCTGGTACTTTCTACGTGCAGGTGCTCTGGTTTGTTTCCAGCTACAGTAACTGCCTTCTATTTCTTTAAGTTCCCCTGCAACATCAAACCGGGTGAAGTATTCAGCACTTCCCGCCCTTAGCGATTTTGCAGCGCGTCCGTGCGCTGTTCTGCAGTCGCTGTGCCTCGGTGACAGATGAAGAGATCTCTGTGCACTCTGTATGGCACTCGGATCAAAGCTGCTGCATAAATGTAAGCTCCTTATCAACAAAGTGAGGGAAAAAAAATTCATAGGAAACGTATAGGTAGAAGCTCTGCAGGCTCCAATTAGTTTTTTCCATCCTAAAGGGAAGACACATTTCAAGGTTCTTCACGTCATTTTGTCAGACTCCAGTTTCACTCTAAAACTTAATGAAGTGCAGTGAAATACAACCAACAGAAAAGAAATACAAATTAACGCCGAAAACACAATACAGTTCTTTCCAAAAGGCTGAGCTGGAAAACAAAGGGGCGCGGGAGAATATGGGAGGCTACAGTGAGAAAGAACAGGGGGTAGTTTAACAAGAAACGAAGTAAAATAGATTTTAAAATTTAGTAAAAGGTAAGAGGAGAAGGAGGGGAGGGGACAGGCACGTGAGCCAGCGGCAGGAAGGCAGAAGTTGGAGCCAGGCCATCCCAAAGTACTAACTTTGGCTCAGGGAGCGCAGCCTTAGCGACATCAAGCAAACAGGTACCGTGAGAGAGCACCTCAATGCAAAGACCCAAACGACGTAGAATCGTAGAATTCTTTGGGTTGGAGGGGACCTGTAGAGGCCATCTGGTCCAACCCCCCTGCCGTGAGCAGGGACACATAGCATGGTGGCAGGAACGATGGCTACGCTATGCTCAGAGAAGCTACGCTGGTATTGCCGACAGAAGTGTTGACTCCACCTATGCTCACCTTGGCACCCTCTCGGCAGCCACGCTGCCGCACCTCTTGCTGCAGAAGACAACAGCGTTCAAGAGACTTCCTCGGGCATGTTTACCCTGTCCCATAAAGCAGAGGCCACAGCGTCTCCCAGCTCGCGTCAGGCTGAGCTGACGCATGCCCACGCAGTGGCACAGCTACTCTTTTTCTCTGCCAAGCGCCAGAAAACCAGAAGCAACCAGAAAACATGCTTAGCCTTCTGAATACAACGCGACGGTTCTCCTCACAGCAGCACAGGGCCTGCATCTCAGCCCCATTTCTGATGGCACATTTCTAAAGTTTGCTTTCTAAGCATCCAGTCATGTTTAGATCAAGTCTCTCACCAAAATGAAAAAAGAAATGTTGGATATTGATTAGCAGGTCCCAACACAGTCAGTGAGAAACTACACTAAAATATTTTACAAAAAAATCTGTTTCCTCCTTCCTCTTCTTTGATTCAAATATTGATTTTCTAATCCAAAAATATGCCTTCAAACCCAACTGTGGTATCTCATTTTGCGACACATCTGCCCAATTCCCCTGCCATGGGCTTTTGGCACTCTCAAAGCAATGTCACCTGAAGTGCCAGCCTCTAGAAACATCCGTGACAAATTCCAGGCTTTTCTCAGCATATTCTGCCAGAAGCCTGATGTCTCCAAATGGCTTTGCAGGGAAGAGACCACGACGCAGAAATATGTATTATATTGGGAACAGGGTCTGACCAGCTCATTTCTCTTTGGAGTTTAGACTAAATGAGCCAATACTTCCATTATAGCCTTAAACATAGGAATATAACGCAGTGAATACTCACAGCATTTAAAAAAGAAAACAGAACCCCAAAACAACATAGAATATTAACAGCCCCTCCGGGAAAAACAATTTTTACTGTCACAACTAGATGCAATCTCATCCTGCTTCTATCACAGCCCGTGACGATACCCTACTCATTCCACTATGGATTAAATAACGTCCACTAGCAAAGCCAAAGCAAAGGCAGGAACCAGCACCATGTCCCAAAGGAGACCTTGACTCAAGGTCCATATTCTGGGTCATATCCCACAACTGGGCTTCAATGTGGCCTTGCAGCACCCTTGCCTGAAAGAATTTATCCTTCCCTCTCCTCAGTCACCTCCTACTCTCTGGTTTTTGAAGAGCCAAAACATTACTTGTGGACGCGCGTCAAAGGCCTTTCGCATCTATGCAACCGAGACCAGAGCGGTGACGGCCAGCGTTCGTTCTGCGCTGTGGCGAAGGTAAGCACACACCTGAAAAAGAGCTGCGGAGCACTACAGAGACAGCCCAGCAGCACAAGTTCTTCTGGAAACCACGCATCTACTGCAGTGCAGCTTTTATACCTTAATTTCCTACACATGCGGGAGGGGAAATATTGACCCCCGGTTCCCGTACCCAAATGCACAGTCACGTAGAATGCCAAACTGTGCGTTTTGTTTTCTTTTTTAAAAGCTAGTTTCAATTCACAGGGAGAAAGAAGAGTAGTTAGACTGAAATTTTATTAGCAGAAGCCTTCTTTGACATCGTTTTAGGCTTCTATAGTAAATAGAAAACACATAGAAAACCCTGGAAATTCAGCAAGGAAGAAAAAAAAAACTTTTTTGGACTGCAGCAGCGTGCGTCAAACCAGCCAAGTTCAAAACCAGAAATTTAAAAGTGGAAACGCAGACCAAATCTTTGGTAGAATTAACACTGAAAGCTGCTGGAAAGAAAGAGTCAGACTTTATTTTGAGTTTACAGTCTAATTATTTTCATATAGAATCTGTATATCGGGGTTTTAAAAAATGACTTCTTAAAAAATAATTGTTCCACTTTCGCAAGTTAAAAATGTTAGTTCTACGCAGCAGGTTTTATACTGCCTGCTTACATGGTGGGGTTTTTCCCTGCTCTACCATTTTTTTGGGAGTTTACAGCATGATTATTCTCCCTTAAAAACTATTTTAAAAGACATAAATACCATGAAATTGGAAGGAATGGGATTCTACAGTAAACTAATTTTTGAGAGAGAATAGGAGTTGGAGGGCCAATACCCTCCTCCGTTACAGAGCTGCAAGCCTGCAGTATATCCAGTGACCCAAAGTTACTTGATATAAAGGCGAACGCAAGCGTTTATTGCTCTCACAAACAAATCGCCGCCAGTAAGCAAAGAAAGAATGGATCCTCATTACTTTATAACCGAAACAATTCTATCTGCTTCTCAACAACCTCAGAATTAAACAACCTAAGAACACCCCCTGCCATGTCCCCTAGCCAGACCTATGTGTAACATATCTGAGATTTAATTTCTTCAGCCTGATGTCAAATAACTCCCCCGTCCCATTTTACTCAGGCACAAACGAGTCGCTGGTTTGCACGCGTGTATTTTAACGCTAACCAAAGCTGAAAACTGATATGATAACTGCAGAATGAGATTTGCAGCTCTAATTTTATATTCCTTAAAACAAAAGAAGGGAGGAGGGAAGAAGGCATTAGACGAAAGATACAAACAGCAAAGTTGAACATTGTCAGTTTAAACGGATAAACTCAACGCTTTGTGCACTTGCCAGACAGACACATACCTATAGATACAAGCTTGTGTGGAATATGACCACAAGTTCGGATCTACGGGTTTGTGGCAACAGGCAGGGATCTCTTCTGTAATTTGCTAGGCCGGGGTTTTGATTTTGTTTTTAAAGAGGAAAACCATTTCTGCAAATGAAATGCCAGAGCTGTTAGTAAGTAGCAGCCTTCCTTCTCCTCAGCACCTTAAACCCCCTCCTTTGGAGGATGGGGGGGAGAGTGGGTTATTGACTTTGCTATAGCATCCGCTCTGTTGCTACTTCACTCCCACGTAACCCTTTGAAAAAAAAATCAGCAAAATAAAACAAATTTTAAAATAACAAAGTAAAGCAGATCTGTGTTTCTTTCTCGTAAGTACTTTGCTGGACAGAATTACTGATGATTACACAGTACCGAAGAATTAACAGCCAACATTGGAGGAATATCGCTAACGCTGTAGCAAATTATCAAACAGCGAAGTTTTTGTGTGTAGACAGAGTTGCAATACCCATGCACACCCCCACCCCGCAAAAAGTTGTCTGGTTTCCATGCTGGCAGCCTGGGTAAGAGAGACAGAAGAAACAACTGCGTAAGAGTTGTTTTAACTTTCAGAGAAGTCATTACTGGTCTGGGGTTCTATTTGAATTCTATTTTTAAAGAAAAAAAATCCTTTCACTCTGCTAAACAATCTAGAAATTTCCCCTAATGCCAGCTCACTGCATTTCTTCCTAAAATGACAGAGACAAAATATAAAACTTCTTTATGATTTTTCTAATAAGTCTTGAAAAACTGTCGTGGAGCAAAGTTTTGCCACTGCAAGCAAGAAGCATCCCCTCCTTCCCCCGAAGTTTCCAAGTTTTCTTTCCTGCGTAACTAACATTTCCCATTAATGACATTTTATTGGATGGGCAACTGGTGGAGAATTAGGCTGAAAAGCAGTCTGGCTGTAAGCTCCACATAGAACTGGTGAACAAAATCAGTGAGATTAATTGTTGCTTAAAGTGACACAAAATTTTCACTTTCTACCTCCTCTCTTTCTTCAGAAGATAAACTATCTCAAGGCAAGCTAATATTATTCTCTATAAAATGAAACAGCCAACACTTGGAAAATAATTTTGCTATTTGGATGCTTTTAGAAAGTTCCCCCACTTCTTGTGCAGGTTCTTAAAATAAATCACTTCAACCTTTCCAGCCTGGTAAGTATGCAATTAAAACACAATTTTCCTTTATTGGAATTCTGCTTGGGCTGGGTTACAAGAAACTCCTGTTCCATCCAGCAATAGAGATGTTAAACTTTCGCCATCTGTCCAAAGGTTATCTAAATTGATCATCTAAATTTATATTCCTACGCTTATACTCCGATACCTACCTTAAAAGTGTCCAGCTTTCCCGAAGTTTTCAGCACCCAGAATTCATACCAAGAACAGGAGCTGCAGGGATTCAGCATCTTTGAAAAAACAGGACAACTTTTATGTTGGCTCCTAAATGCAATTTAGGAGCACCCAGAATTCAGAAAGCTCCAGCCCTGCAATAATTGTGCAGCGGTCAAGGCAATGGGTCAGGGAGCACGTGGTCCTGCAGACAGAACAGAGTCACATCATGCACAAATACACGTATTGTGCGCTTCTTTGGAACCGAACTGCAAACGGAATATAACAAATGTTACCCTACCAAAAATAACCCAAGCCCTCCGACTACAAAGCTCATTTATTTCAGGGAACCCAAGATTAAAATTCAAATTGTCTTTTGACCCTTCCAGTAGGGCCTAACAGGCACAATGTTAGGAGCCGGTAATGTTGCTGCTGCATGTACCAGTATTTCTTACAATGGCAAGGAATTTCTCCGTCAGACTTTTGCACGTCACTCTCATGCTATAATTCCATACTGTGTAATCCGGAGTGTTTTCTTTATGAGTAGATTTATTTTGACCCTAATATTCTCTACATTAATGTATGTATATGAAGGTAAGCTAATCTGCATGTCTCTGCTGGCAAAGAAATACTTTATTTTTTCATATGAGATAGGAAAAAGGTCATGATCTCACCAAAGCACACATACTGTGCGGAGGTTAAATTTTTTACTAGATTTTCCTAGATCTAAAAGTCTTTTTTTCCCCTTAATAGCTCACAATCTCGTTTTCTAACCACTGGGACAGTTCAAGTCCTTGAAGGAAACCAAGATGCAACATTTGGGTGGCCTGTACATACCTCCTTGTGGTATAGGACATGTGTCCTCAATTCTGACTAGCCTGAATGGAAGTTGCAGGCCCCCAACGCCCTTCAGCGACTGCTCTTTATTACTGAATTATCGCAGCTCTTCTCAGAGACAGAACTGAGCCAGACCTTCTAAGAGCCCATCACATGCTTGCAAGGGCAGCTGTTAGGTGTTGACCCACGCAGAAAATACGCCCTTTATTTAGTTGCCTAAAGGAGGGCTGATCTCTGCTGCAGTTCTGGCCAACCACCTCCTTCCCCTTGCTACCTGATTGGCTTTTACAAAACAAAAGGGAAGAACGAGCGTTAGGATCCATCGCCATAGCTTCAGTTGTTAAGAAAGGAACGAGAGAAAAAGAGAGAGCAGCAATAGCTGTCTCTAGAAAAGCACCTATGCACGCCAAATAAATCACTCGAGCAGGTCCCCACTATAAATCTGATCAACTACTTCTGCATTCCTGTGAGCCCCGGGGAAAGGCAGCTCGGTGGCACAGAGATTTCATTTAGTGGCACCTGTATGCTGTAAATTACAAGTATCCAGGACCGACCTACTCCTTTTCATACATTTTGGGAAACAAACTCATGGACAATTTTTGAGACAGTGCACTGATAAAGGCAGCAGCAAATGAACACAGTTTTGTTTTTTGAAAGAGATGGATTATTTTTTTTTTTGAATGAGCACTGCTTTTTGAAGATGAATCTCTCTTATATCGAATATATTCGGGGATATTGAATGAGAGCCGTAGATTATACAAGTTTTGAAACATTTCCCTACATTGATTAATCCTACAGCTATTGTACCTTTTGAAAACCTGATGAACATATACACAGTGGCAGAAAATCCATGATAGGCAAACAAATCAATCACCTTCACACTGTATTTGCCTAGAATGCTAAGATTACAAATAAAAAGTTTCAACCTGTACATTAAGGATCGTATTATTTATATTAAGGACCGCGATATCCTTATGCTAAGGATACTTTGCTGCACTATTAATTTTATAATATGTCAATGATCACAGGATCAACAAGGCTTTGGCACTGGAACCTGGGACAGTCAAAAAAGTAATACACTTCTGTTAGTATTAACCCAGGATAAGACTGGCATTTTATAGATTTCTAGCCAAAGGAATATAGAAGGAAACATGTAGAAATGAAGTCTCTAAAGACATAACATTGGTTTTGGTCTGTGGGTGGTATCCTTGCAAACCACAAAGCATAAATGCCCTGTCCCAGGAAAATCGATCATTATGGAATGCATTGTGTGCCTGAGTAAAAAGCTGTTTGCAGCCATTTCATACTTCTGCCACAAAAATAAGACAAATAAGAAACATGACTGCTAAATAATTCCCATTCTTTTCCCCCACCCCTTCCCCCCAATTTTAACCCAAATCTATTTAGGCCTATAAATATATATACAGACATATATTTATATATATACACAGACAGACATGCTCTATCTTAGGTTTAAAGACCTGTATCAATAGGTTTCTGTACTTCAAATAATTTTAAGAAATTATAAGGAAAAGGAAGATACTGACTGGAGAATGTAGGAGAAACCAAATTACCTCAGTAGCAGCATTTTACAAGATTTCTTATCGAATGTGCGCTGCCATATTGCTAGGCCCAACTCTTCAAGGAACGGATTCTGGAAGACAAAATATTTATGGATATTTTCATGGCATATTTTCAAGAAATGGATTCTACCTTTACATATCCAGAGGCTACAGCTTTAGAAGCAAAAGGAACAGACGAGGTCCTAAGAGAGAAATTACTCCCCCCTCCTGATATTCCCATTTTAAAATTTTTTTTTTTTGGAAGATTATTTTCCCTGTTACACCTTGGATCAATCCACTCCTGCCCTCCCCCACACAATGAGTTAAATCTGTGGAAATAAAACATTTCTGGTAACACAAACATTTCAGAAGTTTGCCAATTCTATTACCACCACAGCGATTAAGAAAAATAAAGCAACGTGGGGGTTGCAACAGCAAATGCATTCCCTGCTAGTTAGTAACACGCATCAACTTCTTAAACTGATTAGTTATCATATATAGATCCTTATCCAATTAAAGTTTGATAAAACAGAATCAAATAGGAGGATCGTTACCTGCTTTTGAGAAGGTTCACCAAGCAAGCATTTTAAGCTTTTTGACTCTTTTAACACTGATACAAGGAATAATTATTTCTCTCTGCCGATGCGATTGTTAAAAGAAGAGAAACCCCGGATTGTGGTGGCTTCGTGGATGCTATTCTTTTTGCACCACAGCAGGATTCTTGGCTGCCAGTCCAAGCTGCTTTCACTTGCCAAGTTTTAAGATGCCGGTTTTGCCTTTCATTTTATTGTTCCTTTCGCAACGTTAAAGACCGACTTAAAAAACCATGCACAGCTGCTATCGGGGAGGGGGGGGAATTATTTGAATTTTGCACAAGAATGGAGATGAGGAAGGAGCGCGCTGTGATGTAACCACAACGACACCCACAGAAATATTTCCAATATTGGGGGGGACGGACTCGCGCGCAGAACCCTGGCGTTTCCCTACAACACGGTTGGGATCTAGTGTAAGAGAAGGAAATAATAAAAACGTCCAGACCTACGCTCGACCGTAGCCACATTAGAGGTGGAGGTTGATACTTCTCCCCCCCACCACCACCTATTTTTTAAATCCACTTTCTGCGGCTTAAGACTATTCTTTCTCATTGAGGATTTCTGCCAGGGGGTGCAGGGAAGCAGAGGTTGGGGAGCAGCCTAACAAAAGGATTCCCCCCGCACACGGACTCCCACCCCACCCTTCCGCCGCCTCCCTCTGATAGGAGTTCACCCATGCCCAAACATCACGGCCTTTCTTTTGACGCAATGCCACCGTGAAGAGGCTCAGCACCACGGCGCAAAAGCTTCCATCAAAATTCAGTACGGGGCTGCGAATTCTTTCAGCACACACATTCGTTTATCGTAAGCGACTGATTTTATTTTTTTTTAAAAAAGGTTGTGTGAAAGGGAAGTGGGAATAGATTTTTTTTAAAAACCCCAACTTCTCTGTGTATAAGTTGATTTATTTTATTGTACTTGATGTAGCAAGAAAATTATTGGGACTGGTACCAAGGCTCAAATGCATTTAAATGAACAAACAGCAACAAAAAGTTGGTTGTGATCCTTCTCGGACTTTAACTAGCTATGAAAAGCGTTACGGTGGCTCATTCTCAATATACATTATAAAGTATAGAATGATATAACTCTTCCATCAGACACACACAGAGTCAGTCTGAACAACTACCTCTTGATACAGATGTTGGAGGGACATACACTTCATATCTGCGCAAAGAAAATTCCCACTCGGACACGGTTCCTTGAGTTACCCGTGCAGACCGCCCTACGTGCATAGGAAACGCACGCAGGGTAGGCAGAGTGGCTGGAGACGACTTATTTTTCGCCGTACATAGGTGACTGTTTATACAGCCTGCAAGCCAGAAAATGGAAGCTGTTTCAAACATACAATAATCGAGGGTGAAAACAGCTCTGACACCAGCTGTTACATGTGCAGAGGTTTACGGCTGACTTTACAGCAGAACTCGCTGCAGCTAGCAGAAGATGAACACACCCCCGTATTTCATATTTTAAGAGAAAAAAGAGACAGACTACAGGCAACTTAAAGTTTCTATGAAAACCAACAGCCTTAAACAAAAGCAGCGTGAATTAGTTAAGGGGGAAGGAAAAACAGAAGCTTTGTTCTAAAGTGGAAGCATAAGATGTGAAATTTCAAAATCAGATGGCTTGGTCTGTGATTTCTTTCATTTAAATGAATTGATCTGTTGCTAAACTGCTGCTCGTGTGCCAAGAAACTTTTAACTCTTTCGGCTCAAAACTCCCCATGTTTTGCTATTTTCTCTCTCCTCCCAAGCATACCACAATTAAAGCAGAAAGCAGAAATTAAAAACGAAGTGGGGAATAAAAAACAAGAGCATAAAAAGAACGGGGGAATTAAACCCACAAGCACATGCAGAACACAAAAGAGCCACGATATGTAGCGTATCGGTGCTTCGTTAGAACTTCTGCTGTATAAACAACGTGATTCTTGTTCTTACAATGTTGCTAAAACTTGGAAAGGAGACAGAAAGGCCTTCAACCTTCACAATTCCACGTACGGCAAGAACTCCAGGGCAAACCCAACAGAAACAGGGCTAGCAGCAAGAAAAACAACAGAATCCCTGACCTAATTCATTGCAAACGTTCACTTACCGAGAATGCCTTAAGCATTTCCAACAGAACCCCCTTTCCTACACATGTTCACCTATGTGAAAAAGAACAAAAAAAGCAACCTGAAAAGCTCTCCAAAACAACCCAAAAGATAGCTGCTCTGGCAAAATTTGGGTGAGAGAGTTCCTAGTGCTTTTCCATTTTGTTTTGGATTTGTTTTGCCCACTTAAAAAAAAAAAAAAAAAA